>PVIH01003595.1:0-157342 GCA_004025045.1 Sigmodon hispidus
TCCCTTTCTTTCTTCTTCTTCCCTGCCCCTGAGGGTATATATACCCTGTCCTATTTTCAATAAATGAGACCTTGACGCTACTCAGACTGACTCTGTCTTTCTTAAAATGCGCTTGGTCCCCTTTCTCTCTCACCCCCATTGTATTTCAGGAGGAGCCTCCCCGAGCCTAACGAATAACTGATCCCGCTGGACGGGTCAATTAAAGAAAAAAATAGCTAAGAAATTGGGTATGGTTGAAAATCTGTAACCAAAAGTTAACCTTGTTACAGAATATTATTTTAAGCTATGTCACTTTTGTTAATGTTGCATTTGTTTTATACTCTGGGAAGCAGTGTTACTTTGCCTGTCTAAAACACCTGACTGGTCTAAGAAGGAACTGAACAGCCAATAGCGAGGCAGGAGAAACAGACAGGTGGAGCTGGTGGGCAGAGAGAATATATAGAAGGAGAAATCTGGGAGAAAGGAAAGAATAACCAGAGAAAGAGGAGGACATCAGGGGCCAGCCACCAGGCTACACGGCCAGCCACGGAGTAAGAGTGAAAGTTAGATTACAGAAGAGAGAAAGGAAAAGCCCAGAGGGAAAATGTAGAGGGGATAATTCAGAAAAAACTGGCAAGGAACAAGTGAAGCTAAGACCAGGCATTTATACAAGAAGAAGCTTCTGTGGTGGTTTATTTGGGAACTGGGTGGTAGCCCCCCTCAAAGTGCAAAGAGCATAAAACAAACAATAGCATAACTTAAAACAGGTAACTCCAAATTAGAACTGCTCTGGAAAACAAATTGTGGCCTGTGCCATGTCAAGTACAGCCACATGGGCACCCACCATTTTGACTAAGGGTGGAAAAAGGGAGGTCATGTGACTTCACCGCCAGCTTGAATAAAAGTGACACATGGAGTGGGTCTACCAAGAGACAACAGTCTCCAAGACATTTTGAATTAGAATAGATTTCGGTATGGTATTTCATGTCTTGTTCTAAAAAGAAGTTAGTTCATGAAAGATAGGAATTTAAAAAATGCTGGTTTGACAAGGTATTTAAGTTTCACCTCTCTGTATTCATATAGTGGGACGTATCTTGCAGGCAGTCAGATTTTGTAACAGAAGAATAATCCCATTGATACTGATTTTAAAGGCACTAAATTGTTTACACTGTGAAAACTGAGTTTTGCTTTCTAGAGATACTAAACTGCTTATAACTAACAGATAATGATCCCCTGGTCCTCAAACACTGCAGAGACCTGAGTCTATGGCATTTAATAACATGCTGGGTCCTGGCAGCACCCCGGATCTTCTCCAAGGAAGATGGCCATCTGAAGAACTCCCACTGCAATGGAGCACAGCCAGCCACAGAGCAGAAAACTGCTTTGTACCTTAACTGATGCCGAGACCCTGTCCAGACTGTGGGCAAGCAGGACACTGGGAACTGAATTCCCAGAGCCAAGACAAGGTAGGTTGGTCTGTCTGCCCGAATTCTTATTCCACAGAGAAGTCAGATTTCCTGGGCCCGGCAGCTGAGGACTGATATTGCCCTGGGATCCACATCCCCAACCACCATGGAGGAACCTGGGATGGCTGCTTAGGTAGCTGGTCAGCTCCTTTTTCACTTCTGCTCCCTCAGGTAAAGTTTATCCCTCTCAGATCTGATGGTGTTTGATGACTAGGGTACTGATATATTTTCCAGTTTACCAGTTCTCCCTGCCCCCAGCCCCCAAGGCTACACCACCTTGGTAGCTCATTAGGCACTTTGGTAGTTCATTAGTTAAGTTTCTTGTTAAAAATAGACTGGTTTGCTTTGTTCACAGGCTTCATGGTAAAGGATAAACAGGCTTCAGATGTAGCTTCCCACTTAAAGTGTGGAAAGATGTTTCAGACTTCTGTTTCCTTTCTATGCTATTATTACAATGGATCTTCAGAGCTTCATAGTCTTAGCATTGATAAATGCACTTTTGATAAACTGATAGAGCACTAAGTTCTTAAATTACTGTGTATTTTACTGGTCCCAGATTTTATGACTGCTTAGAGCCTTTTTTTTTTTTAGAATTACTGTACTGTCTCCAGCCACAGATGGCCAAACTGCTAAAATGCCAACTCCTTCCCCTGTGAAAGGTTAGCATTAAAGAGGTATGGAAGCCTGCAGCAGGCATGTTCAACTCTGTCCTCTCTCCTCCGTGCCTCAGCCTCTTCCCCTCCCCCTCCTTTGCTCACTCATTTCTTCTGGTTATTGAGTTTCTTCTGGTTATCTTCTAAGTGTAGACTTGGAGGTATATTTCACCGGGCTAAAACCAGGCCCTAGGAAAAATGTTTTAACCCAAAGCCACCAAGAGGTAAATCTGTTCCAGCTGTTTTATAGACACCTGCATGTTCCTAGGAAAAGAGTTCTTCTAAAGAATCAAGAAATCTGGCCTGGTAGGAGCTAGTATCAGTCTTTTAGAGCACCTCTTTGACGTCACCCATCTTTGAGCCCGTATTTTACAGGTCCACTCCTCCTGCCAGACGTGTGTCAAGGCCAGCCTGCAGGGGCCCCTTTAGATACACCATCCCCTGAAACAGCTCCGAGGACACAAACCAGGTGACTGGCAGGTTGACTTCACCCACATGTCTACTCATAGAAAGCTCCATTATCCCTTTACACTCACTGATACTTTTACAGGATGGATGGAGGCACTCTACACCTCCAGGGAAACAGCAGATGTGATGGCTCAGGTACTCTAATAACAAACACATCATCCCTCAATTTGACATGTCATACCCCCAGGCTCCTTCCTGGGCCATCAGTGCTGATGTCCATCTCTCCAGACTCAAGCTGGCACCCATCCAGAATAAATGGTTGGTCCAGCAACTTGGATCCTCCACCTACCAGTTTTTCAAAATGTCCCAGCAAAGGTGATATCTACTCTTGTGTCTGGCTCATTCTTCCTTGCCTCTTCTTTACAACTAGGGCACATCTCCATTCCAGTCTTTCTGGTAGTTCATGGCTATCCCTATTCATAGGGCCAGTGTTAATAACCCATTTTTTTCTCCTAGCAACTGCCTTCTCCATTTCCTCAAAAAACAGATCCCTGAGGTCTCTAGGATGGCAGTTAACTGAATGCTTCTTCACCCACACCTCCCACTGGGCACAAGCCTGCTTCTCCTGACTCCCCTTCCCCTTGTCCCTTAACAGCAGGAAGTACCTAGATTTAAACTGGCACCAACATATCCAAGAAGGCTGGGATGCTCAGCTGGAAGCTCTCCTTGGCCTCAATAGCCCCATTCCAAACTCTGTCCTCCTCAGAAAGCCTGCCAGGTGGCAGCTCCCGCCTCCCAGCAGTTCAAGACATCACCTACACGGTATTTAAGCGTCAGTTCCTATATCTGCCCTGTGTTTTCTCTCCTCCCCTTTCCAGAGAGTGTGTGGGAGTGCTTTGCTCAGATTGAACCTGGTCCTTTACTTTTTCCTTTGGCTCGATTTTGCTCACTGCATCGGTGGAGAAACTTACTACTGGGGGTACACAAATCAGGGATGATCTAGGAGAGGTTGAAGAAGAGGTTGAAGAAGAAGAAAATACATTGTATAAATAAGCACCCGTACTTTACCACTTCTCAGTTCTTTGACCAGCCAGCTACCCTTTCTCAGCAACTTCCTCTCCCACACTGTGCTCCTCCAGCCCTTACTGCTTCTCTCATAGATGTCAGATTCTTGCTGAATGTCTGAGAGAACATTCAACAGTTGTTTTCTCTAAAGTCCTGTCTGCTACTTAACTCCTCAGTGTGCCACAATCTGATTCCCACTTTCACTACTTTATTAAAAATTATTCTGATATTGCTCTATGAAATTCAAATTTCCAAATTCTCAGGATGCATTTTGATGCTAATGCCACCTGAACTTTCTGCTACACAGAGCATCACTGGCCATTTACTTCTTGAAATTACATGTGCTTTGGCTGGTATCACATCATGTTCTCCTGAAAACTCGTCAGCCTCTCTGGCATTCTCATTGCTACACCCCCTTCCTTCAGCCTACTTAGAACTGCTAGGCTTGCCTGAGACTGACTGGGTGGGTGAGCTCACCCATTTTTGACACTTTCATTATTTATGAATTCATAAATTCATGGCTTTAAAAACTTCATTTCTTTAACTCTTTATAAAACCTCTCTACTTGTGTACATTCCACAAGCATCTCAAAATTAAACACACTATTGTTTTTTGGAAAATTTATTTAAATTGCCTTCCTACCAGTGAAACCTAAATGCTATTATCTTTGACTTTTTCTTTTGACAAATTTTTGCTTATTCTAGTTAGCAAATATTTTCCCAGTATTTATTTTTCTTTTATACATCAATTGTCTCTTCCTTGGTTTAGATTTTGCTTTTCCATGCATCTTCTAACTGATGTCTGAATCATGCATGACCTTTCAAATCTAACAAAAGTGAAATATTTAAGAGCTAATTAGCTAACAATGTAATATAGTGATGCTAATTTTATTTTCTAGTGCTTATATGATCAAGCCCAGGTTCCTCAGCCAAGCTTCTCATGGCTGGTGTCTCTTCAGTGCTGGGGAGCAAACCCAGGGCTTTTCATGCCAGGCACGTGTTCCATCACTATGCCACACTCAAGCTCTCTGTGATTTATCTGGCAAAATATTATAGCTTTTTATTTATTTAAATGCACACCATTTTCTGTTCTTCAACTCATCCCTTCCTCCAAACCTTACCTTTTGACTACCACACTTTAAAGCAAATCTCTTAATTCTATCATGAGATTCTATTATTCAATAGTTGTAATGGCTTTTCAAAATTTCTCATTCATCCGAGGGCAGGGCCAGAGACTTGTCTGATTTTTCTCCATTCAACTCTATCTGCAACCACATCCCATTTGCTGATCATTTATTTATGCTTGTCTCTCAACGACACCACTAATTCCTTCAGGACAAGAACATTTTCCATAATCAAAGAATAACTAGAGGCATTACATAACTCAATAATGCTCTTTAGTTAAACTGAACTACTGATTGATTATCACAACACAACAAAGAATGTACACAATAACCAGTTGTAAAGATCAGAAAAAGAAAGAACAGCTGACCAATTCTGAAGTCCTCCTTAGTTTTCTGGATACAATACAGGGAAATGGGGAAGTCATTTGGTTTTCTGGGATGTTCAGGAATCTTATAGAAATAAAGTTTAACTGTATTCTAGTTAATTCCTACAGCTCATGAACTTTCCCTAGAGGCAGTTGCCTCTTGAAGCCTTTTTATTTTTAGAACTAGTCAGTCCACCTTGCTACAACAGAGATTTGGGTCTTTTCTTTCTATTGACCTAAAATCCTTGGCTTGTCACATACCCAGTATCTCTTAACGAAAGACAGCACACTAACTGCCATGGAGAAGCAATCAGTCGAGGGCATTAGGATGTCTCAAGTGGCTCCACAGCCCAATATTAACCAGACTGAAATCTGTTTAGGTCTTAAAATTAGTCAAAATTGGACTCATTCACACCCAGAAGAGCATCTGTTTTCAAGGATGCAGCTGCTACACTTTCAATGGCAACTTACTGTGACTTCTTTAATTGATTCATATGAGGATGTCCTTGTACATCTGCAATATTATCTAAAATTCTTACAATATTAGCTTAGGCTGCTATCAGCTGTCAGGAAAGTGATAAATTGAAAAGGGAGAGATAGTTATCATGGCAGGAAAAGAGAGATTAACCCTATAAATTCAAATCTTTTAGAGGATAGAAAGACACTGAAGAATGATCTCAGGAGACTTCTCATTGGGAACATTTTAGGAGATCAAATTTTTGTAGAGTAATTATTTCAGAATCCTATTCTTATGTGTACACAGATGACAGCCACCATGTAGTGATCTTTGCTGTCACCTGAGATCAAATTACTTAATTTCCAAACTTCGGTTTTCCTATTTAGAAAATTGTGGCAATTATATCTTCCCTGCTTGAAAGTAATATGTTATTAGGCCTTGTAAATAATGTTGAGATCCTTTGATAGTATATTCAGGCTGAACACTTTAGAAAAAAATAAAAATAGAAACGATGACAAGGTATGTGAAATTAAGAAGTCATGAAGCATAGTGAGTTAGTAACAGTAACAGCCCCTTCATCTAAGTCTCTTTCCTGTCCTCAAATGCCCAAGTAATATGCTACTTGTGAGCCCAGCACTGATGGTGGATTTCAAAATGTAAGCTATTCTCAGCTCCATGTTAGACTTGGAGCTAGCTCCGTCCAATGCAGCTAGCTCCATCCGTTGTCTTTATAATCTCTGCACCACTATCCCTATTTTATTCATGCCCTTGGATTACTTACAAACACATTCAAGCTTATCTTCTTCTACTCCAATGCTTTGGGTACTGAAGACATTTTATAACTGTTAAGTGATCTAGTTATGTTTTTTATAAAGCTTCTTGGCATCTGAAATATGCAAGTGATCTTCACTGGATCAAGTATCTCTTCTCCGGTTAACTTCAACTTTTCTTAAGGTGTATCTTACTCTATTCTAAATGAAAATTTCTTGGCAAGATTTTTATGCACGCGTATACATGTATGGAGATCAGAGGACAACCTTGGGTGTCACCTTCAGAGATTCTGTCTATCCATTGGGTTTCTTGTTGGCTTGGAGCTCACTGATTTGGCTAGACTGCTTGGCCAGTGAGCCCCAGAGCTCCTCCTGGTCCCTGCTTGCAGAAATAGATTAGCCAACATTTTTATGTGGGTTCTGGGAATTGAATTCTGTCTTTCATTCTGTGAGACAAGCACTTTACTGATTGAACTATCACCCAGTCCTCTTAATAACTTTTGGATTATGCTTTTATGATAAACTTTGTTTTCACATCTAGGTTTACTTTCCCACATATATCTTAGGTTCTGCCACTATTATCATTCATTTATCTTTAATGAGCTAATGATCTGCTCTTCCTTCTTTCCTTCTTTAAGATAAGGCGCAGGTGGCCAGTTCACGTGCAGACCAAGCTGAACTCCATGCTGCAATCTTTGTGGCCTGTCTCCTGAGTGCGTGCCTGGATTACAAGTGTAGACCACTGTTCTTGGTTCCTGTACTTCATTTAATGTTCATTCCTCACCTTCCAAATTATGTTTTCTAGTTATTTTGTATTTTTTTTCTTTGAGGGGGTGTTTTTTGAGATAGAATCTTAGGTAGTCTTATCTTTGAGTTTGGTACTTGCTATGGAGCTGAAGATGGCCTTGAACTGATCTTCCTGCGAATGCCTCCCAAGAATAACTATAAGAAATGTGCATCACCACACTGGGCTCATAGATCACCTAGTTTTGAGTTCCTTGGTTATGAGTCTAAATAAAGACAAAGCTAACACATGTGTATGGTAAGTTTTCTCATCTTACTTTCTATTTCAAAAGGAAAGACTAATTTCCTGAAAATATAACTAGCAACTCAGTTTAAACTAGCAAAGATAACTTTTCTGAAACCAACATGTGTGCTAGATGGTTCTTTAAGTAACAGAATTCTGACTTTGAAAGAATGAAACATATCTTCATTGTTCAGATTAGCATGTACACACAGACAAGCTTGTAACTAGTTCTAGAAATACAGCTTTCCTATAAGATGGCTAGTCAATACGCATAACAGCCTCATGTTTGGAATGCTTGTTTCCCATCTCAAAGGGTGTGGAACCTCCAGGCCATAAGACTTGGCTGGTAGAAGCTGGTCAATAGAGGTGGGTCTTTAAATTCACAGCCTTAACCCTGGTTCTAGCTCTGATTTTTCTGTGTGCTGTAATGTGAGGCATTTCTGACACACACTTCTCCTCACCTGAACTCCATGTTTACCCTGTCTTGGTGAACTGAGACCCTTTGAAGCTATGAGTCAAAAATACATCTTTCCTCCCAAAAGCTGTTTCTCTTAGGTGTTCTGTCACAGCAACATGGTGGCCACTGTAGATGGGAGCTCTCTGGTCCATTATCATAGGAGAACTAGACAAACTGAAGAGATTCTTAAAAATTGTTGTAGAATATTCTTCGACATTGTGTGAAGATGTATCACTGGGATTGGATTAATAAAAAGCTAAATGGCCAACAGCTAGGCAAGAGGGACTTCAGGATAGAAAAAGCTCTGGGAAGAGGAAAGACAGGGTCCCTAGTTAGACACAGAGACAGCATGATATACAGGACCATAGGTAAAAGCTATAAGCCATGTGGCAGCACATAGGTTAGTAAAAATGAGTTAATTTAAGTTATAAGAGCTAGTGAGACAAGCTACAGGGTAAGCTTTCATAATCAATGATAAGTCTCTGTGTCATGATTTGGGGGCTGGTGGTCCAAAAAGACCTGCTACAAAAATTAGTGTGGAGAAAAGAAGTTCATTACTAGGAAGGAAGAAAGGAATAAGGGTGTGGGAGCCTGGGCTAAGGTACAACATTTTTCTCTGCTTTCCTATTATGTAGTGACTTAGTTGATCTATTTATGTTACAGACAGGTATTCCCTGACTCTTAGGAATGCTTTATGTGAGTAGGAGGCAGAGATCTTTCCTACAATATTATTTGCTTTTAAATGACCAAACTTTACAACTCTTACTACTATTGATCATAGATCAGGGACATGGTAACTTCTAAGTGCTTCATGCATTTTTTTTTGAGAAGTCATATATTTATTTTATAGACAAAAATCTGTTTGGTGATGAATGAATGTATGCCTGTCCTACTCACGGCATAAACTTAACATTTTAGATGTCTGTAAAATTTGAGAGCTATTATAAACCCTGCCCAACATAAAAGATCAAAAATCTGAAGCTTTTTTTTTAAAAATAAAAACTCACAGTTTTAAGGATATTGAGTGCATCTTTTCCTACCATTTCCTAAAGGAATATAATTTATCCTTTCACTTTTTACTATATTTAAAACAATTTTTAAGGATTTATTAATTTTATGTGTTTGAATGTTTTGCCTCATATATGTAAGTGCACCACTGTATGCCTGTAAAGGTCAGAGAGAACAATGGCTCCCCTGGAACTGGAGTTATGGGTGGTTGTTGACCACTATGTGAGTACTCAGAACTCAACTCAGGTCCTCTGGAGTAACAACATTTGTTCTTAACTACTAAGCCATATCTGTAGCCCTAGGACAAATTTCTTAACAATTGTATCTTAGTTTCTTTTCCTCTTCCTATGGTAAAATAGCAAGAAAAACAGCTTAGAGGAGACATTATTATCTACTGAGCCATGCCCTCTGAGCTCTGACATCAAGCCCCATTTAAAGCAAGGCTCCCATGTGTATCCCTCCCCCAACCCCATCTTCTCTTGAGAACTTTCTCATTTCTCCTTTCTCTTTTCTTCTTCCTTTCTCTCTCTTTCTTCTTGCCTTCTCTGCTATTATAATCATAACCTTTCTGTTAATTATAACCATATTCATCTGGCAATAAAGCTCTTTTCTACATAGAAACAGCAATAAGAGTCTCCTGCTATCCACCACTGCCTTCTGTCATGTTCTTCTGTTCTCACATGCATCCATAGAAATCCAATGCCACTTAACCGGGTATATGTGAACCATACCAAAGCATGCACAAAGTTGTAACAGACATGGGGTGTATTGGCTCACAATTCCAGGTTACAGCCTATCACTGCAGGGAAGTCAAGGCAGCAGGAACCTGAAGCACAACACAAGAGCGGAGAACAATGGATTAAAGCATGTGAGCTGGTGTGCAGCTCCCCTCTTCTCTTATGCAGTCAGGAGCCCCTCCCTAGGCGATGGTGCTACCCACAGAGAGTGGGTCCTCACACTACAACGAATGCATTCAAGACAATCTCTCACTGATAGTTTTAGGGACTCATTCCAAGATGATTCTAGGTTTTGACAAACTGACAGGATGAACAACCACAAATTCTAAGCTTTATTTTCCTTACAGATAGGACTTTGAGAGTTGCTTTGTGGACCACATGAAGGAAAGTGGTAGCTGGCACTGTACTTACCAGGAAGCCAGGAGCTGTGCACTAGAGAGTACTCCTTTCTCTCTCCCTCTCCCTCCCTCCCTCCTTCCCTCTCTCTCTCTCCTGTATACTTGGCCTACTTTTTTTTTTTTTTTTTTTTTTTTTTTTTTTTTTTTTTTTTTTTTTTTTTTTTTTTTTTTTTTTTTTTTTTTTTTTTTACTTTATCCACCTGTAAAACCCCTAGGAACTGCTTAGATATGTGACAATAAAGTCACTAACCCTGTCTTCTTGGTATGATTCACAATATATCGCTCCTGTTTAAATCCAGCATGTTGCCAATCATACTTGCTGACTTTAACCTTCAAATTTAAAACAAATTAAAGAGTTTTATATCCATGTTAAAAAACCTATCTTTACGATGATTTTTCACCTCATGTCTTCCTAACAGTTCATTAGTCTGGCTCATCAGGGAAGAAAACTGAAGTTCCAGGAGTGTGAGCAACTGAATGAAGAATTACTTCACACAGAAAGAACAAGGGAACTCATGTGAGGCCTTCTGAAGAGTAAAACAATAAAAGTCAACTTAGAACAGCATCCTTGTTCCCCTAGGCTACTATAGAATTAAGAGGCCAACTTTGAATCCATAGTCCGACTGCACACAGCAGGGTTCTGTACAGAGGCTGGTGTATTCAGTACTCATAAAATACTGTTTGATGGTTACAAGTCTGAGCAAGCTCTAGGTTCTCAGAGCAGTTACCTTCAGGGTCCTATCTACATATAGTGCAAACCAGTGTGAACACATGATGTTTATGGCATGTGATTGACAATACAGACCTCAGCCTCTTTCAGCCCTGGGTAAAACATTAAGATTGGTACAACCCCCCCACGCCTTTATTCTAAATAATTTTCCTGGAGGCTTGGCTGGAAATAAAAAAATAAATAAATACAAAGGAAAAAGAAAGAAAGCAAGAAAACCTTATCATCTACTAAAAAGGCATGTGGTGTAGCCCATTTTTCTCCTGCAGATATGAAAGAGAAATGGGGGAGAGGCAGCTATGGAACAGCTCTGGTCCTGCTGAATGCACAACTGTGGAACTACATCAAGTCCACGTCCACATAAAACCCCAAATTACAGAGCATCGAAAGGTGTTAGGGGAAAAAGGGATAGGTTTAAGTTTTAAGATAATCTTTGTGGCAAAAAAATATCAAATGGCAGAGAAAAAGCATTTGTCTTTATCCAAACAGGACACCTGGTGGGAGGATGAGAAGGGATTATTTCAGCTCCCTATTCTCAAGTCACATCCATCAACGAGGGAAGTCAGAACAGGAACCCAGAGGCAGGAACTAAATAGAGCAGCAGTCATAGACAAGTGCTGCTTATTGGCTTGCTCAGCCTGCTTTCTTATACCCCATGGGGTCACCTACAGAAGGTTGGCACCATCCACAATGGACTGGACCTTCATATATAAATCATTAATTAAGAAAATGTTCCACAATTTGCTCTTAGGGCAAAATGATGAAGCCACCTTCTCAATTAATATCTCCTCTTCTCCAATATGTCTAGGTTTGTGTCAACTTGACAAAACCCAACCATGACAAGTACCCTTCAAACAAATGGATAAGGTTGAAATAAAAGAAGTTACTTTCTGCTATTAACAAGAAAACTATTGTAGAAGTCAAGACTTTGAACATTATTTTATGTGAAATCAACAATCATTATCAGTATTTCATTTTACCATTAGGGATATCTGGTCAACCAAATCATGGTACTGACCTACTAGGGGGAGGAGGGGTCCACCAACTTATTACATTGTAATTTTCCTTATGTCATTATTACATGGACTTTCCTCTATATTGGAATTATCCTACCTTTCCCCTTTTATTGAACATGGCTTCCTTCTCACATAATATATCCTAATTATAGTTTCCCCTCCCTCTATTCCTCTCTACCTCCCCTCCCATCCAGACCCACCCCCATTCTATCTCTCATTATAAAACAGCCTTCTAGAAACAATACAAAAACTTATAAATCGTAATAGGAAAAAACAAGCAAAAGAAAAACAATCCAATAAAAGACAAAATCCAGGAAACAGATAAAGATTCAGAGGCCCACTTGTTCACATTCTCAGGAATCCTACAAAAGCACTGAACTGAAAGCATAATATATATACAAAGGACCTGTGTGTGTATGTGTGTGTGTGTAATATATATAAATAAAACAAAAATTTAAAACAAAACAAAATTAAAAGCTCTGATACACATTATGATACAAGGAACCCTCCAATGATGCTGCTGAGTTTGTCTCCTTTTGGCCATTCCCCGCCCCCTGCAAGTACCCTACCCTTGAGAGTGGTTTCCCCAATGAGACTTCCCTGGAGAAAAACCACTTGCAAATGAAAACTCAGTTATCAATTGGAAATAGCTTCTGGGTTACAGCTGTAGGCATGTGTCCACTTCTTTCAGCTCTAGGACCCCATGATCCCATGTGGTACAGACTCATGCAAGCCCTGTGCATGCTCAGAATCTGTAAGTTCATATGCATGTCAGTCCTACTGTGTTTAAAAGGCTTTGTTTTCTTGGTGTCTTCTATCCCTCTGACTCTTATATTCTTTCTTTCTGCCTCCTCTTCCACAGAGTTACCTGAGCCCTGAGGTGAGGGATCTGATTGAGACATCCCTTTTAGGATGGTATTCCAAGGTCTTTTATTCTCTGAATAATATCTGGTTATGGGTCTCTGTATTTGTTCTCCTCTGCTGTGGGAGTAGTTATGATTATCAAGTATATCAAAATGTTATTAGGTGTCGTTTTATTGCTACTTTAAGTATGTATTTATTTATTTTTAAAAACAGTAGTACTTGGTTTTGTACTAGGTCCCCTGGGCTGACTAGTCTCAAGGTCTTGGTCACCCAAGCAGTGTGAAGCATGGGTTCCACCTAGTGGAGTTGACTGTTTACTCCCACAAGCTTTGCTCCACCATTACACTAGCATACTTGTAGGCAGGACACCATTGTAGATCAAAGGGTCAAATAGGATTCTTAAAGCTCATCACCTGCAAATCTTCCAAAGAGCCTTAGGGCATGATTAATTCAATGTACAAATTAGAACTTTAGGCTTAATTGCAAATAGTGAAAAGAGAAAACAACAGTAAGTATGTTTCCCCAATACATATACCAGATGGCAAGTCCTACAAATGGGGATAAATGAAGTAAACAGCCTAATTGCCCATCATGGATCCCCTTCAACTGAATGCTTTACAGTTTCCCCTCTCCCTGAGTTTTCTTCTAGGCAGCCATGCCACTCATACATTGGGCATGAAATAGGATATAGTAATTTCTTGATTGGCAGTCGGAACAATCTCATTTTTATATTGGTATCCTCTATAAATAATATGGTTTCTAGAACAAGAAAGTATGAAGGATGTTCTCAGAAAAACAAATTCTCATCATCTCATATACTATTTGGATCACTTTCTCCATAACAGATTCTAACATTAATTTGGCAACAGTGGAAGAAAACAGTTGAAAGCTTCTGTTATAAAGGATAGGTTTTTTTTTTTTTTCCTAAAAAAGTTTATCATTTCTTCAAATATTAAAGTGAATTTGCTCTCGCTAGGCATGATGGTACATGCCCATAACCTTAGGAGTTGTAGTGAACAGGAGTTGAAAGTCCAGCCTTGCAGTTTGAGGCCAGCCTGGGTTACATAAGATCTGATTTCAAAATAAAACGCAAAAAACAAGAGCAAAACCAATAGAAAAGAAACAGTTTTCTTTATTCTTGAGAATAAAGAAGAATGATGACAGGTTCTTCACCTGTAAGGAAAGGATCATCATCCTCACAAGATTCTAATGATTAAATAATAAAGTGCATAAAAGACTAACAGTGGATACACAATGCTTAATCATGGCAGTTAGCAATCCTGTCAGTAATGTTATTATTATAATGATATAGTGTTTGGAAAGACACCTTCTAGAGTTATATACACATTGGACCATTTGGCTGGCTCTATTTCTCATGCTAAAACTTGAGAATGACTGACTCCAGGGAACAGCCAGCCAAAAGCCTAGAAACCTGGTCCTCAGATCCCTTTTGACCATTAGGACAATATTCAGATATCTGGTTTATGGAAGAAAGAGACACATGATGTCACTGTGACTAACTATGTACTGACAGGGGCTCCTCTGCCACATCTTGGAGGTCAGGAATGCAGAGAGAATTAACCCTCATACACAGAGCAGAACTCTTAGGCATTAATCTTGCTACTATTTTTCTTCGGTGAGAACAAATGCAGCTACCTCTCTAGCATGTGGTAAAGATTACAGCTGTATACTTCCCATCAATTTCTCATGTGTCAAATGTGCTGGCCATTTACACATGGACTAAGGCCTTCTGAAAGTTAATAATAAAGGACCACACTTCTGACTTTATACAGTAGTAACACATGAAGATTGTTCCTGTATTCATTCCCATATCATTCATAGAATAATTCATAGTTCATATAAGTTTTCACAATCAACTTTCTTAAACACTAAAATACTACCAGTCTGTGCATTTGTTTATTAGCTGGTTTCCATAATTACTAGGTGTTCTCAAGGGCTGGAGAGACAGCTCAGTAGTTAATTTGTTGTTCTTCAAGAGGATCAAAGTTCAATTCCCAGCATCCATATGGTGGCTCACAACCATTTTGATGCTCTCCTTTGGCCTCTATAGGTACTCGGCATTTAAGTGATACAGAAACATATGTGCAGACAAAACACCCATACATATAAAATAATATTTTTTTTTGAGACAGGGTGTCTCTGCTGTCTTGGAACTTACTCTGTAGACTAGACTGGCCTTAAACTCAGAACTCTTCTTGTCTCTGCCTTCAAAATGTTGGGATTAAAGGTGTGTGCGTGCCACCACTGCCTGGCAAAAATAAATAAATCTTTAGAAATTATACTATCTCAAAATCTAATTTTGCAAACAATATATGAGAGATTTTTCTTTTTCCTTGTTCCTTCCTTCCTTCTATTTCCTTTTTTTTTTGAGACAGAGTGTCTCTATGTAGCCTTGACTGTCCAGGAACTAACTATGTAGGCCATGCTGATCTTGAATTCAGAGATCTTCCTGCCTCTGCTTCCCAGGTGCTGTGATTAAAACTGAGTACTACTATGCTCCACATATGTGAATGTTCTTACATTTAGTTATGAACCATTATTTTTTTTTGGCAGTAGGGGTCAGGGGAGAATATCTTCTGGAGTGGCCTAGAAAGCAGTGGTTAAATTCTGATTTCAAGCACTTACTATGGATATGACATTTAAACTTTTGAACAAGGGTTTTTTCAGTCATTATAAAGATTCAGTGAGATTTAAAAACACAGCAGCACTTAAAACAATGACAAGTGCATTAGTAAATGCTCAGTAAATGTAAGTTATTGCTGTCAAGCCTCCTGCTAGGCACCCCAGGAGAATGACATTCCTAGATTCATCTCTACTAAAAACTCTGAGGACTGGAGACTTATTTGTTCGCAGGGGTGGTGGTCAGAAAAAAAAAGTGATAGATATCTTAAAACATTTGTAATTCATAAAATCTTGTCTTTTTGAACATAATTACAAAACTCTGAGAGATACAGGGAATAACAGTGGCAGAGCAGAATCATCTTCCCATCCAGGAAGAAGGGGAGGGCACCGTCCCTGGAACTGCCAAGTCAGCAGGAGAGAAGGAATAAGTACAAGTATGAGGCACATGGTTTTCAGGTAGGCAAGGAATGGATCTGACAACACCCTAGGTGAGGATGGGAGGTTACATGCTTCTCATTTTATTTGGAAGCTAACTACCCTCAGCATTAGCCCTTGGGAAGGTAGTCGCCCTCATAGAGAGAAGAATGTCTGCATTTTTAAACAAACAAGCATTATTTTAAAAATTCAGCCTTACCTAAGCAGGACCCACCAGGTCATGTGTATATTTACATCCCAAACCAGTATTTATTTCATGAACACAGTCAAAGTGTTCATGAAAGAGACAGAACTCTTCTGTCAAAGTCACAATGAGATGGGGAAAAGCATACCCATGGTGACACTCTGTGGCACAGGTAAAGGACTACTGCATAGCACTCTAAATAGCCATTTTGACACCTGTGCAATTTTAACCCTGAAATGACAGAAATTGTTTATGTTCAACTGCAGAGACAGAAATTAGGTTGCAAATTATCTAATATGCATGTAAAGACAGTAAGTCATATCTTCTATTAAGGTTTTTAAAGAGTTTCTGGAAGTTAATGGGGAAATACTTTTTATGTTCACTATCATAGGAGTCTTGATGTATGAGTGTATTCATGCATGTACAAAAGTCAGTGTCGAGTATCTCTTTGACTTTAACTTTTGGGAGATGCTCTTTTCACTGAAACTGACACTCACTATTTGGCTAGCCTGGTTGGACAGAGAGCTCCAGGGATCCACTTGCCTCTAATGCTCCTCTCTCCCAAGCACTACAGTTATGGTCTGTACAACCATGCACACGCTCAGCTTGATTAATATGTTTATGTGTCTGCTAGGGAATCTAAGTTCATGTCACATGCTTATATGACAGGTACTTTACTGAGTCCCCACCCTAGCTCCAAGTCTGGCTATTTTATTTGCTTTATTGGAAGCATGTTTCCCATCATATTACCCTAGAATGAATATACTGCAGAAAGTGAGGTGGTGATATGCCCACGCACATTTGTCTGCTGACAACATGACATCTTCCCTAGCTACTTTCCTGGAAGAATAGGGACATTTTCTAAACTATTGCCAGTAGGGTTTGGGATTTGGGTTCTGCCACTGAAATGGTTCCCCAAAGATGTAAGGCATAAAGAAAAGGAGAGCATCATTCTGCTGTTGCAGGGCTAGCATGAGCACTTTGGCAGCTGGCTGGGAAGAGGCTTGCAGTAGCTCCCACTGCCACTGCAAACAGCTGCTTCCTAGCTCTAGGTAGGCGGAACCCTGGGTTGCATTTCCTGATTTCCTGAAATATGACATCTACTTTCTTGTCTTTTGCTTCCTTCCAACTGTTTTCTAAGCTCTCTCAGCAATTTTTAAAACATCTAATTTTTTTCTTGCTTGAAATAGCTGAACTGCTTTTCATATTCTTCACTATGCCTTGATGAACGAAGATAACTTTCTACTTGTGAGATAATGGTGAACTATGGCAACATTTGGAACAGGAAAAAGTGGGATGAAGGGTCACTAGGAACAGGGTTGAGAATAAAAGGAAAGTGGTTGCTGAGCACACACTAAGTCATGGGTTTGCTGTGCAGTAGTACTACATTAAACAGGCATGGTGGCATGTGCCTGTAATTCCAGCACTTGGCACACTGAGGCAGGAAGATCAGAAGTTAAAGTTATCTTTGGCTACATGGTACAGCCTGGGATACATAAAATCTTGTCTCAAAGGAAAAAAAAATTCTTTGGCCTCCCCTGTGATGCAATGTTGTAAGCCCTAGGCTAGGTTTCCTGAGGGTGCTCTCCAGGGTTCTCTATCCTTGCACACATGTTGTCAACCAAAGTGGGGTGGAAAGATGAACATTTAAATTAGGCTTAGTGTCACAGGCTGAGGAGGAGGAGGAAGAGGAGGAGGAGCACAACATAAATAATATGCATCAGAAACAAGGGGCCGGTTTTCCTCATTCCAGTTGTACAGTCTCCCTTTTCTATACTCTTCTTATCTCTGTTCTTAATCCACACTCACAAATTATGAGTTACTCATTCTCAATAATACTTTATAGCATTTCTTTGCAAAAAAGATTCAGCCTTCCCTTCAGAAAAGTATGTACAGAGATACTTCTGCTTTCTGGTTTTTCTAGAAAATTGTGCCTGTAGTGGGATTATGTTTTTACATTGTAAATAATTGTCCCACTTACTGGTTTAATAAAAATTCTGGTTGGCCAAAGGCAGACAGGAAGTGTGGGCGGGGCTACCAGACTAAGAAAACTCTGGGAACAGGAAGAAAGGAGTGGAGATGCCAGGAGGAAAGACATTGAAATGCTGCTGAGAAAAGATAGCAAGTGGCATGGCTGAACAAGATGAGAAAGATAGGTTAGTTTAAGAACAAGAGCTAGCTAGCAATATGCCTGGGCCCTAGGCCAATCAGCATAAAATTAAACAAGTGTCTGTGTGATTATTTGGTGCTAAGTGGCTGTGGGATGAGTGGCTCCAAATCTCAGGGCTAGGCCTGAAAGTCTGGGCCAGAAACCTCTTACTATAAACGTCAGCCCAACATGGGTGATATACACCCACATAAAGCTAGAGAAAAATTAAAAAGGGTTCTAGAGCCCAGAATCACAGCCCAAAGTAGCTTCTGAGTTATGTCTTTAATGGGATCATGGTACAGAGATGTCACAGTATCAGGCTTGAATTATAAAATGGCTGTTTAAGCTGCACCAAGGCTGGCTCCTGAAGTCTCACTGAAGACTTGGTATAAGCAACAAGTTGCATATGATGGATTTAAGGTTTCTGTTTATAAGGACAAAAAGGGAACAGAGTCAAAAATGGCTTCTTAGTGGTGATGTTTTCTTGGATCAGCTCTGTTTGATGGAGGCAAGCAGAAGCTTGGCTTTTTATAAGAGAGACTTCCTGATTCAGCCTTAGAGGCAAAACACTTGTGAGACTTTTAAAGAGGCTTTACTGCCAAATACTTAAATGGAGTTCATGAGCAACAGATGGCAGTGCTTTACGTGGTGATTATATAGTCCCTAAAATTCCCCAGAGTGGTAATTGTGGGTCCTACCAGTACCTCTGCTAAAAAACCCTAAATTCTATGAAGCTAGAGTATGAGCTGGGTGGAGCCATCCATCCATCCTAGCCAAGCATTTAATCCTTAGCCACACCTTGGCAGATTAAAGATGTGGTCAGCAACAGAAAGAAACAGAGGGAGCTTGGTGAAGTCAGTGACCCTAGTCAAGCAAAGGTGTGGTCAGAAAGAGAAAAAGATAAGAAATAAGATATACAGTAAAGACAAATGAAATGAAGTAGTTAAAGCTGTTAAAAGCCATTTGATTACAAATGCTCCTGAATTAACCCAACCTATATATTTTGTAAATTATTTGACTTTAAAATTGAAATCAAAAGATATACTACTTTGGAGGAGAGGTTTTGCTCTTTATTTCCACAGAAAATGAGAGTCTGTGGATTTATTACTGGTTAAAGAAAATAAAGTTTGATCAAGGAAGACCCCCTGAAAAGTTTCCAATGGAAACAGATGGCCCAGATGATTCAGCATTTCAGAGCACTTCTGTTGCAGTTTCCTCTGAGCTCTGCACCAAAACAATTTCAAAGAGACCAGTTGAGATGACCCAGCCTTAGAGACTACTCCACTAAGGACTTGTCTATAATCCTAAATTTTTCTTTGGATCCCCATGGAATTGCCAGCACCCCCATTCAGCAGGAAGTAGCCTAGATAACTAGGTCCACATTCCCAAAAAATAGATTATGGATGTTTGTGTTTGTTTACAATGTTGATTATAAGTTGTTATAGATAATGGGGAGAAAAAGGATATTAGATTTGGGGTTCTTCTTGTTTTAAAAAGAAAAAAAGAGGAAATGTAGTAGGATTATGTTTTTACATTGTAAATAATTGTCCTGCCTACTGATTTAATAAAAATGCTGATAAGCTGAAGGCAGACACACAGTGTAGGTGGGGCTATAAGACTAAGAAAACCCTGGGATCAGGAAGAACAGAGCAGAGACTCCACAGAGATGCCAGGAGACCCAGAGGAAAAAAGTTGAAATGCTGCTGAGAAAAGGTACCAAGCTGCATGGCTGAACAAGAATCATGGGTTGAGTTAAGATTAAGGAGTTAGTAAATTATATGCCTGGACCCTAGGTCGATCAGTGTAAAATTAATGTAAGCAGTTGTGTGCTTCTGTGGGACTGCATGTGTTTCCATGGGACTGCTAGACTGCCAGACTGCCGGTCAAACCTCTGGTCTAGGCCTAAAAGTCCAGGCCAGAAACTTCATACAACAAGAGACAAGTGCCAAATAGAAATAAGGGACACAAGGGATGTTGTGGCTTACACATGATCCCTGTGGGATTGGAATTCCCAATGTGAGATCCACAAAGAATCAATAAAAGTTAAAAAAGAAGTAAGTAAATCTGAACAAGGGGTTGTAGGCAAACCTGTGAGCAGCACTCTGTTTCTGCCAGAGCTTCTTCTCTGACTTCCACAACAATAGACTGTGACCAAGATATACAAGCCAACTAACCCCCAGCAAAAAAATGATAACTACAGAATCTATGTAATGTTATTATGAAGATAAAATGTACAGTGTATGCTTATGAGTATAGATGTGTATGGTAGAATACTGTATATCATGCTGTATTTGCTATTTCAGTTTGATCATTTTTAATCTGAATGTTTAAAATCTAAAGTTTTAGACAATTCTATACTTTTCCTAATATAACTGCCATTAATAACTCAAGGTGTCCTGAAAGTATCATAAAACATTACCTTCAAACTATGTGGATATGTTGCTCAGAAAACATAGATAAAAATGTGTGTGTAGATTTGGGCCCCCTTCTCTTTTACTTGCTGGCAATTGAACCAGGGCCTCAAGCATGCTAGTTAGCCCCATCAGTAAACTATACCTCATGTCCTGACATTACTCTGTAGTTTATGCTTCAGATTGATGTAGAATCTCTTACCTCTCATCATGAAATAGAATCATCCCTTATTATCTAGGGATTCATTCCACCAACACCAAAATCAGTGACTGCTCTAGTTTGTCATATAAAATAGTGTTCTATTTATGCTGGGCTTATCCATATCCTCCCAAAAGGTTCACATCATTTCTAGATTATTTATAATGCTTGATACGATGTAAGTCATCTCCAAATAGTTGTTATAGCTTATTTTTAAGAAAATAATGGCAATGAAATATCTGTACACATTCAATGAAGTTGTGCTTTATTCTTGAATATTTTTGATCTGGGATGGGTTGATATACAAGAGGATAGAGGGCTAATTGTATTGACTTTATTAGCACAAAGCAGAGATGACCTTTACTATTTTCTGCATTAATGCATCAGTTCTAGTTTTTCCAAAAATTATACCTGTGCAATTCATTTTCTGTTAGACTTACTAGTAAAGTCCTTCCAAATCCTTATTGGTTACACCTCTCTAGTGTTCTAAGTCTTTCAATAGCTGGACTTGTCCTTTGCTCACCTCTTTGGCTTCACAGTTTGTTAGTTCCCTATATGAATACATGAAATACTCTGAACACATTATTTTCTTCAGTCTTTTCTTAATTTTACCTGATTTCTGCTTTATATAATTTTGCTATTACTTCTTTACATGGTTAATCAATACTTATGCTTTAAGACCCAAGTCATAGGTGAGCTTCTTCAGAAAGGCTTGCCTGATATGCACTTTTCCCTGAAGATTCATACGTGATGCATTTCCATCATATGGTGTGCTTCCTCCATATTTGGCAATCACTATCATGTAACTACATTATGTACATTGTCTTTTCATGACTCACTAGCCCCCCAAAGCAGAGTCTGGGTCTTGTTTGCTCTTGGATCTACATCTTAGCACATAGTTGGTGTTGCTGTTATAATGAATTAATACAGAAATGTCCATGGATGGAATATCTTCCTTGATGGCTCCATAAGAGTGCATCACCAAAGTAGATTAAGTTCCACTAGGACACCTGAGTTATGAGTCTTATCTGTGCATGTGACTATTGTGATTACTGAGCTGATTGACTACATGTTCATTTCACTGTTCAGCTACAGTGCCTATAGAGATGGGCATGGAAACAACTGGTACAGCCAGAAAAGTACAACAGACAAGTCAGATGAAAGGCAAAAAGAGGAAAGCAGAATTCCTACCTCCAAATAAAACCAACTTTAGTACCTCCCTCATTATCTGCTACTCAAATCATTCACAACATAGAATTACAAAAAAAACCCCTCCTAAGTAGAGAGTATCTTCAAGTTTTTGTATTTTAAGTGTTTATGTAAGAGGTGTTTATTTAGATATAAAAAATGTAGATAGCATCCCTATAAATGCAGACTACTACACTGTGTTTCTAAATATATTCATCTCTGGGAAGCTACAATGACATCATCTAAAATAGAAAGTACAGCACAGTGGATAGACTAAATGTCTCCAGTGAGGGGTGCAGAGACATGGGAAGTGCAGGACCAGAGAAGGAGGTCAAGCCAGGCCAGCTCTCATTCCAAGCACCATGAATGTTAGATCACAGGTGCCATTTATACTTTCAGGGTTATTGTTTGTAATATGGAAAGAAAAGAGGTAGCTTCCTGATTATCTCAGTGGCTCTAGGGACTAGCTTGTGCATGGCTACAGTAGGGTGTGAACATAAGGGACTAGAGAGTTTGGCTTAGATGCACCAAGAAGTCAAGGAGAAAGTAAAAATTAGAAATGGGCCCAGTCACTTCATAGCTTCTTGGTATCCTTGAATTGTTGGAGGAAGAAAACAGGAATGCCCAGTGAAGCTCATAAGGTGATGCAAACTCATTTGAGATGAGATGTGATAAGCAGTGCCTGCCCACAGTCCCATCAGCTCAGTAAACACTAAGGATGGAGCTGGTACAGACCGCCACCAGTGATAAAGGGCCACTAAACACTCGATTAGTTTTCCATTTTGTGAATTAATGTCCTTCATGGAGTGTGTACACTAACCGGTAATGAATTGTCTTCTTCCAGCTGCCTGGGGTACTCCTCACTGACTCTGCAAAGAGGCATAAATTCCACTTGGAAATGAGCACTTTTAAGGAAGTAATCATTCCTTTAAAAGAGGGTTATTTTCTATAAATCTCTGCAAACATCTTGCTTTAAGAAAATCTACTGTTTTCTTATAAATTAGTGAATTTTATCGAAAAGAAAAAAAATAATCCTTTATAGAAATCCATCCAACCTACATAAAAGCCTAGGTATGAATTGGTAACAACAAAAAAATCCAAACCACTTCCTCAAAAAACAAACCGAACCGAACCGAACCGAACCAAACCAAACCAAACCAAACCAAAAAACTAACAAGCTGATTCTGGGAATGGTGGCTAAGAAACCAGACTCTTATGGTAGTAACAGTTCACTCTATTGTTAATGATTTTAAACCACTACAACATAAGTCAATAAAGCTAAGCTTAAAAACCATATATATAGTTATATACATAACTATATATAAACAATAGTTTATATATAGTTCATAAAACTACATATATGTAAATATATACACATATATAAACTAAGCCATATATACATAGTTCATAAAACTACATATATATGTATATATGTCATTGTAAGTCTGGTATAAAGATCTTGACAGGGAGTCAGAAGGTCTCAGTTGCTGACTTTCCTAAGTGGGTTTGGGATTTATTTTCTTCCCCAAAGATTTATGCACTGCCTATTTTCCTAAGAACTTGAAGTTCTTTCTCATATATCACCTCTTGTTAGCCTTGCAGATTTTAATTAAAAAGATTTCACAGGGGCATACATACATAATAAAAACATTCTCATAAAATATATAAGACAAGTTCCTGTTTCTACATTAACATTCTTAATATCCACCCTGTCAATGTGAACTACTCCTTTCTTGTCTCTAGAACACGCAGTATTTCCTAAGCTAAGTACTAATAAAGCAAAAACAAAACAAAACAACTCTGCATTAATTTAACTCACACCTATGCAGCCAATAGCTCAGCTAGGTTGTAAACCCTGAAGTGGGCATGGACAGAACTCTGTAGTGTTCAGCACAAATCCCCATGCTGTGCACAGTTCTGGGCACAGAGCAAGCTGAGGGACAAAGTCAAGCATATGGGAAGGGGCAACAGCATCTTTTCATGTTTGGTGCCAGTTTTACCTCCCCCTCCCCGGGAGCGCTTTCCTCTGTCTGTGCACTGTGATTTCATTCTTCCCCCCAGTCTTCCACACTGTGCTTGTCCCATAGGTGCTGGCCCTTACATCTACTGTGCTGTCACTTTGCCTTTCCTGCTGGCCTCGCTTGTCAGAAACATCCTGGGTGATGACATTCCTTTTGCCCTTGGGCTGTCTCCAGTTTATAGAGAAGTTCAGTTCCTAAGGATTCAAAATTCCGCTGTTCCGTTGTGAAATACATACATACACATTTACTTCAATCTATCACAACAGTTCTTAAGTAAAGCCGATGGTTTTGTAATTGATTAGCCTTTCTTAAACATTAAGTATGTGCTCTGAAATACACGAATAGCTTTCAGACCTTTTAAAAACAGTTCCTGAATAGTTTCAAGTTCTGAACACTGTAAGCGTGGTTACTCCCCTGTAATGCCTACAAAAGGAGGAGTCTCTTGAGAATCTCTCTGTAAAAGTAGGAGGAGGGCTGAAGAGATGGCTCAGAGGTTAGGAGCACTGACTGCTCTTCCAGAGGACCTGAGTTCAACTCCCAGCAACCACATGGTGGCTCACAACCATCTATAATGACATCTGGCACCTTCTTCTGTATACTGCATACATAATAAATAAACAAATCTTTAAAAAAAAAAAAGTAGGAGGAGCCACAACCGCAGCGAGGGGCTGGCTAAAGCCAGCTTGTCAAGTGGAAGAGCCTTGAGAGACAGCCACGGGCTGCTGTATACACTATGTGGGATCAGCTCCCTGTTGCTGCAATGCCTGCCGCCCTATGTTGTAAAGGCATCTCTGTATGTACAGCCTGTGAAAACATATTGAAATCCTCTTCATATCACAATACATCTGTTCTAAGAGGCTAAATGGGAGATGCCAGGGGAACATTAGCTCAGAATTTCCTAACTTGAGTGCAATTAAAATCTCAGCCATAGTACAGAATTAATGTAGCCCTTTGCATTTTAAATACATATTATAATTAAATGACACCCATCTGTAGAATATGAGAGTGCATTGAGGATTTCAAATGATATAATCTGTTTTTATGAAGCATAAATGGATTGGTTCATATTTCCAGAAGCCTCGAGAGCATTATATATATGTAGGGTAAACTCGTGTGGTGACACTCAGTTTTTCTCAGATTTAAGTGTCTGACTTGCCTGATAC
Source organism: Sigmodon hispidus (assembly GCA_004025045.1). NCBI lineage: Eukaryota > Metazoa > Chordata > Mammalia > Rodentia > Cricetidae > Sigmodon > Sigmodon hispidus. The sequence continues at coordinate 24,914 of PVIH01003595.1, forward strand.
AGGTTGTCTGTATGAGAACAAGGGTGTGTATAACATCAGAAAATAAGAGCATGACCTTTTAAGTGTTTTAGCTTGGGTCCCCACAGATGCCACTGGAGGACGGAAAAGAATGGAGAGGGTTACTATGCTATGTATGACTAGTGCCAGACAGGGATTGTAAGGATTCCCGGCATTCCCTAGCTGAGCCTACTCAGCTCAGATGGGATGCATCTTGCATTGAGGCGCTTCCCTTAAAAGCGGCTGTGAGCATGTGCTCCAGTCTTTTTCTTCTCTGTCCTCTGACTTCTCTGCTTCTTCACCCGCCTGGGACTCTTCTCTTAAATAAACTCTAGTGTGTGGCCTTGTTAGTATGTACTTGCTCTCACGCAGGGAACTAACAGGGATTACAGTCCTCTCTGAATGAATTTAACCCAACCTCCCATGAAGGTTTGCTATTCAGTTCAACTAACAGAGTCCAGTAAGGACAGCCATTGAGGGATGCACAGTTCATTTGGACAGAAAGGCTTTAGGTTCCTGTAACATTTCTCAGGAAACAGGGCTGCACTACCTATGAGAGAGTAAATATATGACTTGGCATTTAGAGTGGTTATTTTTGGTTCCTGACTGTGATATTTCCAAACATTTTCAAGAACATAAGGCTCGAGATAAGCGGGAAGCCTCTGGGTCCTGCTCCTGGCTGTGGCATCCTCAGGAGACACAGTGAGGTGAGAGGGAGAGTACAGGCCCTGGGCTTAACTGCACCAGTCTGGACCTCCATTTCCTCCTCTGAGAAGCAAGGGCACTCATTCCATACCTTGCAGGTTGTTGTAGGGCACAGACAAGAGGGCACAACCCACCCCACTCTTGCTGCTGTTCAGGAAATACCAGTCACTCCAGCAGGAGAAACTCTAGGCAAGGAGCAGGCTGCTGTGGCTTCGAGCCCTGGCTTCGGCATTTGCTCTCTCATCTCTTAGAATTATTGTTTTATCTTTGAACCTTTGCTTTCTGGGAAAATGAAGGCAAGAATACTTACTGCTATGCTCTCCTGCTGCTATGACAAGTGTTATGTTCTTAGTATTTTACCACCACACTGCACTGGAGAGCTGTACCACTTGGCTCTTTCAGTCCTAAGCAGGTGCCAGAGGCCCTGGAGCAAATGCCCATCATTGCCTTGTCACATTATTCCCCCATGGCCTTTCCCTTCCTCTTCAAAGCCAGCATGTGGACTCTCCCACACTGTGCATCCCACTAACCTACTCTTATCTTCTTCTATGCATGATCTTGGAAACTCTCCCTATTTTAAGGTGAGCTCATGAGCGACTTTAATTCCTCTTTGCCTAGCAGATTCCTAGGTCCGAGAGGTTTGGGCACAGACATCTTCGATGACTGAGTTATTTTTTACTGTTCTGTGTAGTGAGGAGTCTTCTTCCCAGTAGAACAATTTTTTCACTACATCCACACACAGGGGGTCTTCCCTGGAGGTGTGGTATGCTGACCCTTCCTGGGCCAGTGGAGTGCTGTTAGGCTAGTGTCTCCTATAGGCATTCTGAGGAACTTTCTCTAGGAGGATTCTAGAACCCCTCTTCCCTAGAAATAAACTTTGGGTTTACATGGTATACCACTTTCCTGAGACTCTGCATGTCTCAAAATACCTGTATCTTCTTATATACTGCACTGGTCTGATTGGATACATAACTCAATGTTGGAAATAACTTTTCTTATACTCTTAAAGGTATTTTTCTACTATCCTCTGCCATCCTGTGCCATTTTTTTTTTTTATCATTGCTTTTTTGTTTCTTGGTCTTTTAAATATATTTTTTTAATTTTTTATGTGAATTGGTATTTTGCCTGCCTGTAATAACTGTGTAAGAGGGTCAGATCTTGGAATTACAGACAGTTGTGAGCTGACATGTGGTTGCTGGGAATTGAACTCAGGACCTCTGAAAGAACAGTCAGTGCTCTTAACCGCTGAGCCATCTCTCCAGCCCCCTTGTTTCTTGGTCTTTTTAAGATTGGTTTCTCTGTAACTGTAGTATTTTCTCTTTATTTTGAAGGTTCTGACGCATTGAGATGACTACATGGTGAGAATGTAGGTTTGTTTCTATCTATTTGGCCACTTTAATTTGAAATATTGTATTTTCCACTGTAGGAAGTTTCTGTATGTTTTTTGAATAGCTTCTGTTCCTTCTTTCTCTCATTTTTTCTTTTTTGTCCTGTTTTCTGAGATTTTTTTTTCAATTTTCTAATCTTTCTAAAATTTTAATTTCATTCTCATAAGTATCATTTCTAAGGTTTCTCATATTATGGATGTTTTCTTATATTGCACATTGATCTTGTTTCATAGATGTGATGTTTTTACTTATTCCTAACTCAAATTTTCCAAGCCCTTCTGCACACTTTCTGGATAGTCCATGTCTCCCCTAGGGCACTATTTTTTTGACTTGGTCTCCTTGCTTTACATTACATAGTCTTTCTAGATTTCTACTGCCTCTGGCTATCTGCCATATTTAAGAGGGGTTACATAATGTTCTATGCTTAGGAAGGTAGAGTTGATGGGTTGTAGTCATCCTTGTTGATGAGCTGGCAGGTTTCTATTTTTAAAATTATCTTTTTAGGGGTGGTGGGATTTTTCAGTGAGTAAGAGCACTTACTGACAAATCATGATGACCCAGATTGAGTCCCAGAACCCACGTGGTGGAAGAACCATATGTGCCCTGATACATGTGTGTATCTGCACATGCACACATAGGTAAATAAATGTAATTTTTTTAAAAAAAATTTACACACAAAGTAGTTGGCTCAGACATCATTTTCATATATATGTTTTATTTTTGTACGGCCTCTTCTCCGTTTCCATTCCTCATCCCTCTGCCCACTCCTGCTGGTCCCTGCCCTCCCTTGGCTGAAGCGCCTCTCCATGTCACATACATTCTGTTCTTCTCTTCCTTTCTTGTGGCAGGTCTCTTTACTGGAGAACCACTAACATTAGTGTCTCTGGCTGCTTTGTCCTCTTTGGGGGATGTTTTGATTTTCTTAGTCTCTTGCCTGAAGTTATATACTCAGATGGCAGGCCATAAGGGAATAAAAGGAGGTCTAAACAGTCATCAGTATAAACTTTACCTAATTTCAGCAATGACTTATGCTTTTTAGTCAATGGGATTTCTACTCTATCAGTTTTAGAGATAAATCTTGAGCCAGTTTTCTGCAAATGGAAGCAAGAATAGCAGGCACTCTCTCCCTGGCAACATTTGTTAACAGCATTCAGTCTGATGAAGCAGCTGCTGACTAACACCATCTTCCAGGAGTTAAGTCATGAGCTGTTTTGTTGCAGATAGTGACATTCATACTGACCTTGTTAACATTGAGATCAATATCAATGCTAATAGGTCCCATGGAACACACTCAGCTTGGCCCTGACTGCTGCCTAATGCCACTGGTTTACAATCTAAGTGCATGTGAAGTGCTAGTGAGAAAAAGAAATAGTATTTGGAACAATCTGGCAACAGTGGCTTGTTTTGTAGGTAGCTCACATCTGTACTTCCATTCAGAAATTAAGAAAAACAAGTGCATTGCATTGTGGCTAATTGGTCCTGAATTAATTCTAGCTAAGTAGCTACCTTACACTATTCTTGTTTGTCAGGTTTTCCAAATACATGAAGTAGACAGACTTCTCAACCCTCTAGGTGTTTGGAACAGTTCTGCTGAAGCCAGCACATGCTCTTGGTAAGACATGTGCTGCTCCATGATGTATGTGAAGCCTTAGGAGAGGGTTATCGTATACAGGAAGTCATGAGATAATCTATCATGCACATAGAAGACACAAAAAACACCTCATTAACATTTAGGAATCTTGACTTCCTAATCTAAAACCCAGACTACCTTGAACTCTTGGGACCTATATAAGAAAAATGCTAATTTAGTTTAAGTTATGCTTTTCTACCAGGAATTAATTAAAGACTAAAGGCTACAGTTATTCAAAATTAAAGACTCAAAAGTTATGGTAGATGTTTTAAGTTAATGCATATTTATTTGAAAATGTCTACTATGTATATATTGGCCTGTTAATATTCAGCTCATCTTTCCCAATCTGTTCAGGGTCACTCAGACTTTTAACAGTACATAAAATTATTTTCTTTTTAAAAATAAAATTATTTAAAAGAGAACTATCTGGAAAAAAATCTATGAGCAATCCTTTCAATAAGACATGGTATACATTAGTATTTAGTGAAGAAAGCAAAAAAAAAAATTGGCTTTAGGGAAATATAATAGGGAAAACACTTAATTCTAGATCAAGGATATGAAGATCATTTTGAACACACCACAGAAAAATACTAAAAGGAGACATAATTTAATCATTCATTTTATTCTCCATAGTCTTCACATTGAGAGAAAAAGCAAGTATGTAGTTTTTTTAAAATAAGAAAACGAACAGGAAACACATCTGTGTGGGTCAAACTGACTAACTATGAATAAGAAACATAGTTGTTTTTTTTTTTAACATATCCTGGTGCAGTAGAACATACACAGTCATAATCCTTTCAATTTTTCTAATAAATAATCTTTCTCTGTCTCTTGACTCTCCAGTGGCTTGATGACATTGGCTGACAGGATATGGCTGAAGTCAGGTTGGACAAATTTCAAAACCTAAGTGTCCTAGCCTCTGCCTTTGCCTTCATGGAATTTTCCCAGGCTTTCCTATTTTGCAGCAGCCAGGATGAAAGATCCCAGGAGAGGGATGAGGTAGCCCCCAGCTGAGGCCTGCTGAGGATCTTTGGAGACTCACTGAACTCTGGTAAATACTTCCTTCACAGACAAACAACCAAAATCTTGGGCTCTCATACACTCCAAAGACACTTTGTGCTTCTTTTTGTCCCTTCTATGTTTCACTCTACAAGGTTTAATGCTGTCAGAGAGCTCCCACGCAGGAAGGATGCTTTCTATCCTCTGCTTCCCTGTGGAAACATTCTTTCCTACCCAGTGGCCTTCTGCCCCCTTCCAATCACTGGAAGTTATGTGCTGATTATGTCATATTTTCTGAGACAATTCACAGACTTCATGTAATAAAAGAAACTCAAAAAGTAAGATCATTAGAAGTAATGGCAATACCAGGCATGGTAGAGCATGCCTTTAATCCCAGCATTCAGAAAGTGAAGGCAAGAGGATCTCTGTGAGTTCAAGGTCATCCTGGTGTATATAGTAAGATCCAGGATGATCAGGACTAGGCAGAGACCCTGTTGTGTGTGCATATATGTATGTATGGGAGAAGAGGCAGTGCTGTTACCCTAGTATATTAGCAGCTTTGAGGGTTCTTCTCTACGTAGCCTAACAAAAGTGATTTTGAAGTCCAAATCACTAGTACACACTAGTGTGAGTATACTTAGTCATTTATAATTTATACATATTTATTATGTTATGATTATATACCCTTACTTTCACCGGAAAAGAAATCCATCTCAGATAAGTTAAATATGGGGCAAATAAAGTTCTTAGATGTCTTCCCAACCATGAGAGATTTAAAATCACACTAGCCCATAGCTCAGGGCATACATACACTTAGGACCAGCAAGGTTCACATTAAGGATTTTAGATAAAAATCCATCAAGTAATGTCTTTAACTCACTTATTTTCTTGGCCAATTACCAGCTAGTTGATTAGTCTGTTATTACAGATTAGATACACAGTACATTCACAAAGAGCTTTACTAACCACAAGATCAACTGGGCTTGGCATTTTTTCATGGTTTGTTCTTGCTTGGATCTTTAATCCATGGTTTCCCCTTTAAGTTATGTTTTATGAAATCAAATTTAGTAAAAACTAAAGATCCAACATCAGCAAGCACTCCTTTGCCTAAGATTCAGGAAACATTGGGAAAGAGAAGGCCAAAAGATTCTAAGAGCCAGAAGTGAGATTGTGTCTCTTGCTAACCTCAGAAGTGATACACATAAAGTCTCTCTCTCTCTCTCTCTCTCTCTCTCTCTCTCTCTCTCTCTCTCTCTCTCTCACACACACACACACACACACACACACACACACACACACACACACACGACCGCCCAAACATTGGGATAAACAAGGACAACACTAATGAACATGGCAAATGGGACAGAGAAAAGCCCACAATGCCTCAATTCTACACAAACAACTGAAGGCAAATGAGGAAAGCTGGGAGCAGATAGGCAGTCTTTCCCAGGGAAGAACATACAAATTGGTTGTTCAGGACAAAATGGTCAGCTCCCAAAGATACATAAAAGCCACATTATATAGATTCAGCAGGAATATATGTATATAAAAGTGTATGCATTATTCAGCAAGTAGTGGGAAAGAAGTCATGACTTTGAAGGAGAGCGGGAAAGGGGATGCAAGAAGGTTTGGAGGGAGGGAATGAAAGGAAATTTTATAATTGTATTATAATCTCAAAGCCAGCCAGCCAGCCAACCAACCAACCAACCAACCAAACAACCACCCAAACATAAAGCTAAATATCCAACAGAAAATTTAGAAATCTAGTTCACTAGACATTTTCTCCAAAGGAAAATAATAACAAACAGGCAGAGGATGCCATAGTTAGCCAATTTGCTTTAGAATGTTTAGGGTTTTTTTTTTCTTTCAAAGATACTTTACTAACAGACCCTATGCAATTTCTAATATTAAAACCAGTGAAGTTTATATAATTTTTGATTGCTTTAGTTTTAAAAATCATATATAAGTAATAGTCTCATGTTTTGTTTCTATGGCCCAATGTATTATTTCACATATTCTCAGGAGGTATATAGTCCATACTGATAATAGAATAGGAGATTTAAAGTTTAATTTAGTGAATTTCTTAGAAGTGAAAAAAGAAGACATCATCCAGTAGTTTCTAATTAAATTTTAATACAAGAGAAGACAAGGAATAATGATTTATTTTAAGGAACAGAGGCTAAAAGGCATAAAGTCTGATGTTAGTCAAATGTGCACCTATGAAAACAACATGATTTATGAACCAAGTAATAAATCCTATAGGCTATCAGTTAGAAAAAATTCATGGAACATATAGATCTGGGAATGTATAAACATTATTATTGTTTCCATTTATTAAAAAAATACTAAACTTTTACTCAGAAGAATCAAGCAATGAGGGAGCTGAGAGGTAAGTATTAAGTCTAAAAACATATGAAGTACATATGGTCTCAAAATATTAATTTCTATAGCTTTATTTCTGTGTATATACCCAAAAAAACCCTCAAAGCAGAAACTTCACTGCCAATAGCCAAAAGGTGTAGGCAGCCTCAGTGTCCATTGGTAGATGAATGAAAAAACAAAAGACAGCATTATCCATACAGTAGACTACTATACAGCCTCCAAAGCAAAGATATTCTGATACATATCATATGTGGATGGATCTTTAAGTCTCAGAGAGAATAAAATAAGCCAGTCATACTCATATACACCAAATTTATTCTAAGACATGGAATTTAATGAATACACGTGCACACACACATATATGCACACACACACACAAAGCCCCAACAACCCTATATAATTATTACATACCCAAACCAGTTGCATTTCTAGAGACAGAAAGTAGGATACTGGTTGCTAGAGGCTGGGAAAAAGAAGGAACAATTTAACAGCTATCTGGTCTTTTAGTTTTCAAAAGAGAAAAAAGTTCTGCAGACAGATAATGATGATGTTTGCACAACTTGTGCAGCTGTCAATATATTTAATACCCTCCAACTGCCCATTAAAAATGGCTGAAATGACAACAAGGAAAAATAAATTCCACTCCTAAGCGAAGTTCCTAAAAGGGGAGAATCTGAACTCTTGGAATTTCAAGTGTTTTATGGCCTGGCAGGCAGCAGAGGGGGTCAGCAGGCACTCTTGCGAAGCTGAAGTGTGGGTATACCAACTACAATGATTATGTAAGCTATTCCAGTGCAGATAGAGCCCCTTGAAGTTACAGGCTCAGAGCTCTAGAGGGAATAGAGGCTCAGGAAATAGATGGCACTATTTTCTTATGATAATACAGCGGCTTCTTCAGTTCCATATGGCCTGATACATGAAGGTCAAAGTTCACAGACAAGTTACTTATGAGAACTAAGGGTTTAACACCAAGCTCCACTTATTGTGGTTATGAATAAATACCACCTCCCCCATGCCTGAGTTCCCAGGCCACATGGAATTTGGAAAGTTGTTAAACTTAAGAGCTCAAAAGTCTAATTTCAAATGCAATAAGTACAGTGATGTCAAGTTAGCCAACAGAATGATTGCTCAGCCATCAATGGGAGGGTAAGAAACAGCAAAACAGGATAGAGATTGGGGCATTTCTCACAAGACACTGTGGGCAAACACTGGCAGTGCAGTGGGAAAGTTAGACCTAAAATGCTCTCTAGAGGAAGAGAGCTTCAATAGGAATCAGGAGAAGACATTCACTGGGTTCATTGTTTGCTAGGCACCGGAACAGGTGTTGTGCATACATTAGTTGGCTTGATCCTCCATGCAATCCTACCAGGGCTTTAAAATATAGGTGACACTTTTAGCAATGGTAAGTACTTTGCCCAGTTTATCTGTTGGGATATGTTGGTAACGAAATGCAAGTCAGGCAAGGCGGTACAAAATTAGGTGCTGGGTAGCTTTAGGGTTTCATGGGTAAGGCCAGGTCAATGGAGAGAAAATTGGGGCATAGTGTTTAAGAAAAACGACAGTAGGTGTATATGTGTGTGTATGTGGGGGGAGGGGGTGGTGGCCAACAGCGATGCCTGTGGCAGCCATCTGTCTGTGGGTGACCCATGCTATGCTTTCCAGAGGGGCTGATAAAGCAGCATATGCAGAACTCTTGTGGGGGTGTCTCTCTTCCAAGATTTCTGTGAAAATGTAAAAGGCTGTTGGCCTGAGCAAATGCGTTAATTGGGCTTGTGGTGCCTTTGACCGAATGATATGTGATAGTGGAGTTTTAGTTACACTTCCTTCCGGAAGCAGACTTGAAGGAAACCCTAAGCACCTCCTGCCTATGAATATATTTTGAGCAAATATTTTTCCTATAAAGCCAGTTCCCAAGTGCTTATTATCAGTACATGATTGACTAAAAAATTATGTTTATTATGTTCATAAAATTTATAAAACTTGAAATTAAAATGTTTTTTCTTTTTCTAGCTCTTTTTGAAAAGATTTTACTGTACAGATATACCTGACATCAAACTTAATTTTTATTATTTCTCTAAAAATGGGAGAGACTATCTTGCAATAGACAGGTCCTTAGGCCCAGGAAGCAGATGTGGCCATTTCATTCTGATGCACTGTCCTAGGGTGTTCACACTAGAAAGAGAAGAGAAGAGCCCAGGACAAAACCCTGCGTGAAAGACAAACAGCTAAGAGTATGTGTTCTAGGTCTGGCTCAGAGTCAGGTAAAGTACACGGCTGCTTTAAAAACAACCCTTCCAGAACCATAGATGGCAGAACTCCTCAGAATGAAAACAGTTAATGTTCTCAGTAATGAGCGACATGGAAGGCAGCTGTTTGAATGGGCATCTCCTCCTGGGTGTCAGGCTAATGACTTTATCATCTTCTTTTCAGTAACTTTCTCATCTGGAGACCGCTGGTGTTTACAGAGAGATCCACTTACACTGCTTATCAGCACCATTCTGAGGTTCTATAATATAATAATTCTGATAATACCTTCCTTGCCTTGTCTTCTAACCACATCAGACTTTGCAATACTCTCATCTTTACCTATCACACACTGTGTGTTTTAGCAGCAAGGGAGGAATGTGGGGGTCGAAAGGCATGGGATTTGCACATGCTGCAGAAGAAAGAGCATAAAAAGAAGAGAGAAAAACCCCAACTGCAATTAAAATGTAGCAGTCCTTCACCGGGTGTCCCAGCACTAGTTAATACAGACACTTCCAATAACTTTAATCTCAAAGTGGTGATTGTTGGGAAAAAAAAAAGAAATCAAGTTTGCTTTTTTTAAAAGACAAGAGGAAAGAAAATGACTTGTCATATCTGGCTGGTTTAGAAATATAAAATCCAATTCTGAAGAAGCAGAGATAAGGGAAGTGCAGTGGGAGAGCCATCAGCTTAGCAAACACTAAATAATGAACAACGCAGAGACTGTCCAGTGTGATAAAGCGCTCCATTAGAGGGAGTGTTTTAAATGAGTGATAATTGTGGCACATCCACAGTGAAAGGTTATTGAATTTTTATCGGCAGAAGAGGCTTTTGACAGACTTGCTTGAAAAGTCACCTACAAAAACACCTTCTTTAGATGCATTTGTCCAAAGGGGTTTTCCAGCATGTAGCATCTCTCTGACATTTGCAGGTTTTTGCTTTTCTCAAGGATCAGATCAGATAGTCTGGGTTTCTATGAAGCACTTGGGGTTTTCATTGGTCTTATAGAAAAGCCCCCATTATTCCTCCTTTCATAAAAATTGAATTAACTTGTTAGGTAAAAATGAAGTCCAATCCACTCAGGACTCAATAACCTGAGTTTAGAGGCATTAGTGCCCAGAATTAATCACTATTAACAAGCAACACAGTGCCTTGGAGACTTATCCCTGACACATTCCTTTTCCTCATATGAACATGAAGGTTTTTTACATTTTTTGAATAATTTATAATATAAATTATACTGTTGGATTTAAGATAATAAAAGAAACTTCCATTGAACACATGACAGTCTTTCAAAATAGGCCCTCTGGGGGTGGGGTCAGCCACAGTGCTTCAGCTTAGAAGCTGGTGCAGAGATGCCAGGATGCTTCTTCTCACTCTTCCTTTCAGTGCACAAGATGCATTCAGGCAGGCCTGAGTGTTCGTCTTGTTGCTGTAACTATGAGGGGTAGCTTGAAAATGGCTCTGTTTGTTTATATGGGAAAACAGAGGCACACTGGCCTGGGTTTTGAGGTACCCTATCACAGGTGAGCAGGACATCATGTTACACTCTGAAAACAGATTTAGTTACTTCTCTTTTTTTCATTTGACTGTGGGCAAATGGCCAAACTTCTGTGCTCCATGACCATACTTTGTCAAACTAAGAGAATGAAGGCTGGCCTATCAACTATAGCTTGAGGCAGGGATGTGCAATTCAGAATTAATGTCTATAAAGATCTTTGAAACTATGACATGTACTCTAACTTTGGAGTGCCAGCAACATCATCATGCTGTCTTTTGGGGCTGTTATATGATGCACATTCACACAATTACTCTTCTGGCAGTCCAGAAAAAGGTCTGTATGTACCACTGATGAATACATAGGCTTTCTGAAGTTTATCCTGTTTAGATTTAGAGTATTTTTCTAAATTCAGTCTACCCAGTGATGGAGATTTCTCAAATAAAATAAGCCAGTCCTTCTCCCAACCCTTCCACTTCTGGAATTCCCTGTCAAGATTCACCTCTCTTCACCCAACACATGTCTAACAGAGACAAACTTTGTGTCAAAGGTGAAAAAATTAAAAGGCATATCTTTCTCCAGTGGAGTTCATTAAGTCACAAATTCACACTGGTTCTCATGCTTGTCTCTAGTTTTAAAGCCCCTAAGTCATGAATAGGAGCTGATTTAACAGTACAATGAGTGCCTTCCGGTCCTTTCTTCACTGTTTTCACTGTAACACTTGGACCATTTGGCAGCCGAATTAGTCTCTTCAGATTTATCATTTAAGCTGTGCTACCACAGTAGCTATCCCTTCTCTCTAGTCTGCAGGGTGCCAGATCAGCCCCAGGGAATTTGCACCCTCTTCTTAGGCTGGGTCTACAAATTCACCATGCCATTTTAGAACTCTCTTATTTTCCAACGTCTGCGTCCCTCTTTGCTAGAGATTTTCATTTATATTTATTCTTCGTGTTTCCATTTTATAGTTTTGTTTGTAGACACAATCATTCAGCTGAAAGCTTCCAGCTACCACACTTAAGCATCCATGATATTATCATATTTTAATAAAATATTTCCCTTATGGATACAAATGGTGGCACTTTCAAAGAAACAGCCACATAATTCTTTATGGGCAGATACTTAGAACTTCATAATTACATTGGAACGCCTCCTCTAGCTCTGCAATTGCTAACTGCCTCCTTGTGGCAGCAGACTCTGCTCCCCAATCAAGACTTGGCACAAGACGAAGAGCCTTATAAAACAGCATCAGACTGATGACAGATAATAGGACAAAGAAGAAGAGCAGGAAACATTCTATACGAACTGGAAAGAAGCTGTGTCGGGAGAGGCAAAAGAACCATAATCTGGGAGTCATTCACAGCAGGGATGTCTCAAAAGGAAAGCAGCCCTTATGCATCAGCATTTAGGACTGCTCAAAACAAAAAGGAACATGGAAAGTCCCCAAGGGTCCCCCAAAGCTTGGCGTTAATCCGCTGTCATAGAACATACTAATGAGAAGCAGCAGCTGAGGTGCTACTCCTTATGATACCTAGGGAAGGCATCATCTCCACTCCAAATATCGGCAAGCAGAGTCCTAACCAACTAACATGATTAGTTGTTAGGTTGGGTACAGCATGGAATGGCATTAGGACAGTCTTTTAATGAAAGGAAGGCTTACACAGAAGCGTAAGCAATGCTGATTAGAGAAGCCCAAACAAACTCAGCGATGCCCACTAGGTGGGAAATTCATGAACAAAGTATGTCACCAATGCTAATTTAATTTTCTTGGTAAACAGCATGACCACGAAATTAAACAATGACTTTGAAAAGTATCACCAATAAAAGGAGAATGATAGGAATGGAGACACAGAATGAATTCATCGTAGGAAATGACAGCTACTGACACCAGAAAATGATGATGGTACCAGAAAACCTAAGTACAGAAAGATGATTAAAGACTCTAAACACACAGGGGCAGGCTTAAGCAGACCGAGGTGGGATGTCTGATAACAGTGTACAAATATTTGAAACTTGTAAACACTGAAGCAGAAAAGACTCACCACACAGAGAGCTCTGATTAAAAAGAATTAGATACAATTAGGACCAAGGGAATGCTGGCTAATGGGTTTACCAAAAGCAAAGCTGAATGGGACAATAGCCCAGGGAACACTTTTATTCTCATTGGTGTCATGGCAGAAAAATAGCTGGGACATTTCCTTTCTTCCTTCCTTCCTTCCCTCCTTCCTTCCTTTCTTTCTTTCTTTTCCACTAGGGCACAAAAAGACCAAGATAGTGAGTTCTTACATTAAAAAAAAAATCCAAATCTAGATTTCATTTTAAAGAATGCTGAAGTTATAGTAGGTAACATAGGAACATGTCCTGGAATGCCGTGCAGCCATGTTCACATGTAGGTATTGCTGGCCTGGCCACTTGTACCACTTCCATCTACATTGTCAATGATGTAATGGTACCTGATTCTATATTCGTTCCATAGGTTTGGCAACTGAAGTCTTTTGTGTTAGGGGAAACCTTCCTGTTCTCATTTAGTACCTTCAGAGTTATATAAAGAATATTTTAATTTTCAACCATTTTGGACAACAGTCAGGCTAATAACTGCTAAATGAAAATGAGTAACTGTGCTGACTCTGTTAGACATGCAAATACCTTATCTCTGGCTGGTGCTCCTGCCCACAAAGTGGGGTCATGTTGACACCATGCTTCTAAGAACAGAACTAGCAAACCTGCTGAAAACCATTTCTAACACACATGGAGCTATAGGAATATAAGAAGAAATGTTTAGGGGCTCTAAGTCAGTGTTTTTATTTGGTGACATATATTTAATAAAATTAGTCTACATTTCTCAACCCTCACTGTCTATTAAAAAGCAGATGCAGTTTTATTATAAGCTGAGGTTGTTAGCTGCCTCTGGACAACTGAGGTCTTGGCTTAATTAAACTGGCTTGGGGTGCAGAACAATGCTCAGACATACCTTGTTACTTCTGGAGTAGGACCCAGCTCTCCTTTTGATTCTTGCTTATGTGCAAATGTTAGAAGTGCTACCTGAAAATGTTTGTATGGAAGTAGATCTTAATTCAATACTACAAATTAAAATCAGCATTACAAATGGCTATCTTAGTGAAGAGAATCAACATGGTTTTATGTGAAATAATCCACTTGTGTGAGTTCATCAAAAATACACAAGACAGCTAAGTATAGTGAGGCCCAGGAAGTACCCTCAAGTGCAAAGGCCAGCTCCTCCTTTATGGAGCCTTTCAGAACTACCAGTTATAGCTTACATCAATCACATCATTTTTTGAATTGGATAGCTAGTTTTGAATATATTCAACTTGGCTAAACATTTGGCTCACAATAGATACATTCATTATGTATAAATTTTAAAGGTCACTAGAAAGATTATATGGCAAAATCACTTTGTGGTAGAAAGTGGACAGTTGATCTGGAATTCAGAAGGAACTATCTAGAAAAGATCAAACGAATTGGTGGTATAGAAATTTCAAAACAGTAACTTAATGATAAGTTGCAGTGCTAACAAACAATTCATGGAAGAGAATGGCAGCACGTCATAGTCTTCCTTTATAAAATTCATATGCCAACTAATCAAGAAAATATTAGATAGACTCACATTTAAGGATATTCTATGAATACCAAACCAGCCCCATCCCTCAACATGCCAAGGTCATCAAGAACTGGAAAGTCGCTACTCAAAGGTCTCTGATCCAAAACAAAAACAAAATCAAAACCCAGAGACACTTGGGGTCGGGGGAGTAGGAGTGATTTAGTCAAACCCACCACATACATATATGAAATTCTCAAGCAATAACAGAAAATAATGAAAAAAAACCACTAGGGAAGTCTAGGAAACCATCCATCTTCATGAGCCAAAGGAGACACAATGGTTAAATGTACTACAATGTCCTGGACAGGCTCTCAGGACAGAAAAAAAACACTAGACCAAAACTAAGATGACTCAGTATACACTTTAGTTAATAGCAATGTATCAGTATTGACCATTAGTCAAGACAAATAGTCTATCTTAAAGAAGATGTTAATAAAGAGGGCATCTGGGAATAAAATGTATGGGGGTTCTCTGTGCTGTCTTTGAAATATAAAGTCTAAACGCATGAAACCACTTTTTAAACTTTAATAAAGGCTGACTTAGGTGCCCCATGATGATCTATTCGCATGACCTGTGGTGCCCAACTGCTGTGTAAACTTGAGGAGTGGAAAAGAGTAACTAGGACAAGCACAGTTTAAAAAAAATAGAGGAAACGTGGGCCATCTCATGTTGGCTGACTTCAGCATTAAAAAACCCAAACATCTGAATAGCAAAATAATTAGATTATAAGAGAAGTCACCTGGGGATGTACAAATTTGTCACGAATAAGAAATTAAGTCCCTGTAACTGTGGAACATCTGTGCCTGACAAGGATGAGAGAAACAGGAGCCATTAAGCAAATCATAGTACTATAGCACTGAACTGTGAGCCAAGAAGCAGGTTCACAGGCAAAGGCCTGTGAGCACACTTGGAGCTAAAGAATTCCCATGAGAAATATGTTTGATAAATTCTACTGCTGTCATGGCATAGTCAACACATTGGAAACCTTTCTAAATCACTCCTACTCCCCCGACCCCAAGTGTCTCTGGGTTTTGATTTTTTGTTTTGGATCAGAGACCTTTGAGTAGCGACTTTCCAGTTCTTGATGATCTTGGCATGTTGAGGGATGGGGATGGTTGGGTATCCAAAGATTTAGGGTTAAAGGGGCATACTCAAGGTATTTTTCACCATCATGTTTCCTGAGAGTGATCACTCACCCCTTCTCTTTTAGCATCTATAAACATCAACAGAAAATCTAGCTTAGAAAACAGAGGATCCATAACATACATCTCTGTTGGGGTGCATATGTGATTTAAGGGCTGAACAGTTCAAAAGTTTTTCAGGTTTCAAAACAACCATTTAGACATTGTAAGTATGTGGGACAGGCCAAGTATATAGACTATATGGATGGTTACTGCTACGTTCATCAGTGGACAAGCCACAGCAATGTTCAACAGATGAGCTGATGATAGCAAAGTGATCAGAAAGAGAGAAATGACATTTTAACATCATTTAAATAGACATATAGGCTAGTAGATACAGTGTGGGACAGTGAGATGGCTAGAATATACTGTAGAGCATA
Organism: Sigmodon hispidus; assembly: GCA_004025045.1. Lineage (NCBI taxonomy): Eukaryota > Metazoa > Chordata > Mammalia > Rodentia > Cricetidae > Sigmodon > Sigmodon hispidus. The sequence goes on from PVIH01003595.1 coordinate 40,934, forward strand.
ACAAGACAGTATTTCTCAATTAGAAAATGTAACAAAAATAAGGGGTGACACATTAATATTGACTACAACTCAGATGAATTTCAAAGAGACATGCAATAATTCCATGTACCTAAGGCATAGAAATTTTGTTGAGGCATGAGAAGATGAGGATGATCAAAATTAATTTACTGAAGATGACTTTGAACTTCTGACCCTCCTACCTCCAACTCCTGAATTTTGGGATTACAGGCCACTGTTACAATTCCTGCTTTATGGGGTGCTTGCGGTTGAACCTGGGTTTCAATAAATTACATTTCCAGCCCTTTAGACACATTTTAAAGAGAAAATATTGAGCACTCAATTTTTGAATGAGCGTAACATATGAATAAAAGACTAAGACATACAACCTTAATAGAAGATATGGCCTCTTAACATAGTTATTTAGCTTATGTAGCACAATGCAGTACATAACCAAGGAGGCTGTACAACTTTAATCCTAGAGATCTGAACAAAACGCAGGATAGAAAGCAGAGACTCTGGGAGAAAGCTTCTTGGGCTGAACATGGCCTGGAATCTCTTTCAGGTCTGTGTATCTGCTTTCTGAAACTGACTTATTCATATGTAGAGTTGAGAAATAAAGTCGTGCATTCACAATCAACTGATTTTCAACAAAGATGGTAAACATACTGCAGAAAGGACAGTCCTTTCAACAGGAAATAAGGGCAAAACCAGACAACTGGGATTTTATTAAAATGAAACTAAAAAGCTTCTAAAAAGCAAAAAGTCAATAGAGTGAACAGACAACCTACAAATTGAGACAAACTACACATCTAATAAGAGGTTGATGTATAGAATACATATAAATTTTTAAAAGGTCAATAGAAAACAAACTGTACAGCATACCTAAACAGATATTTCTTAAAATATAGTACAGGAATTTAGAGTAGAATGGCGAATCCTAGAGCCTGGGTGAACCAGTGGGAAGTGGTGGGAAATACGTGCAGACGGCACCCACGAGTATTCTATGCTCAGGGGACCTTGCTCAGTTTGCTTGTCAACAAACCTGATGACCTGAGTTAGATCACTAGAACTCACAAGATAGAAAGAGCAAACTGACTTCTGCAAGCTCTCCTCCGACCTCCACATGCATGCTTGGCTACACTCATGTGTGCAGACACACAGTACACACACAGGGGCCAGACAAGGATGGAGGATCCCCTGGAGCTGGAGGTGCAGGCAGTTGGGAACCGCTTGATCTGGATGCTAGGAGCTAAATTCCAGTCTTCTACAAGAGCAGCAAGCTCTCTTTATTGAAGAGTTATCACTCTATTCTCCAACTGAAAAACAATCTTACAGCGAACACATGCAGAAAGGGTTGAGGAGAGAATAAGCTCAGGAGACAGAGCAGCAGCCACTGATGGAAGAGGTGTGGAAGTAAAAGCAATGCCTTCTGCAGTTAACATCTAGAAAGGGGGAGGACATGCCTTTGCACATAAAGGAGACAGAATGACATTTAGAAAAATATTTGAAAAATAGAAAAAAAATCACTCTTGTAAATGCCATTTACTCTGATCTCCTGGACAATGTGTGACCAACCATACCTTGCCACCAATAGCTGTGAATTTTCTCAGGAGGCCATGATGTGTTTCAGGTGGGTGAGGATCCTGGTCTACCTGACTGAAGAGATGTTTAATATGAAAATGACTTTCTGCCAGCTGTCTCTAGCCCATTATAGTTGTAATGTGAGTTTTATGCAACATGGCATTCACAATAGCAAATATTTACCAGTGTGTGGAACAAAAAATAAGCCTGATTTCCCCCACCTTGCTGGGCATCATCTTCACGCTCTCTAGTCTCTTGACCTGCAAGTACTTAAATCAAAACAGTAATAAAGGGCTGTCCCGTTTTAGACACACATACACACACACACATACACACTTAGAGTCACACCGACATGGAACAATCAAAATAGGCCAGTAACAGAATCTTCTTCTTTGTTCAAATGACATCATTAATGGGCATCACAGACCTACAAATGGGGGCAAACTGGACTGACTGCTAGCAAGATAAATCAGGTTTGCTTGGTGCTTTGTTTTAGCAAAGATACCAGAAGTAGTGATTACAGTTCACTTGGGTTTTGAACTGATTTTAAAAATGCTGACAGTTAGTTAAATCACTCACTGGGTGGAATAATCACCCTGAAAGGAACCGAGAGGGTGCAACTTGTATTATAAAATGGAACTGAGCACACTAGCTATAGCACTAATGGGCGTAGTAGAAGAGATCTTTGTCAGAATAACAAAGATGATTAAAGACATGAATTAGACATCATCTCCACTGGGTACTCTCAGTGACATGAACACAACAGCTAAATTGAGCAATTACAAAGTTAAGTGTAAGTTGGAGAGCATCATTTTCCTTTAGAAAACAGTTGCGCGTCAAGTTAGCTTAGCTTGTCTGAATCACCCAGTGGCTAGCTTCAAACTGTTCTGTCTTGTGAAACCCTTTGAGAACGAACAGACTAGACATCCGGATGGTATGCTGCTCAAAATAAAAAAAAAATGTATTATAAGATATTAGGTATAATATATATGTATATATGTATGTATGTACACACACACACACACACACACACAAACACACACACACACACACACACAAGCATATCCTTTCCAATCATCACTAAGAAATATACTTGTATTTACTGGAGCCAAAAGAAACCAGAAAAAGAGGCATACCTGGTCCCTTTTCAGAGCTGTTTGCAGTTAGCAAAGAGGAAGTTAGCTCTGACCTTTTTAGAGAGCAGAAGAACAGTGGGTCTGGGAGAGAAAAGGGATGATGTCAGTGGCCTACCACTTGCTCTTGCAGAGGGCCTGGGGTCAGTTCCCAGCACCTACATGAGGACTCACAACCTCCTATAACTCTAGTCCCAGGGGACCACACACCTTTTGGCCTCCACAGGTACTAGGCACACACACAGTAAATATACACAAATGCAGGAAAAACACATATACATAAAAGAAATCTTTATAAAAAGTATTTATATCATAGCAATTGAGGTTTATGTGCCTTAAAGTTTTCTAATTATTTTTCTTTAAACAAATGGTCCTTGATAAAGGGTTCTCATTTTTATTTCATACCCTAATCCTCCATTTCTTACAAATCTATAATTGTTATTGCTTATCTTTTGCTTTTCCAGAATAATTATCATCCTTTACCTCTATTTTCTATTCCAATCATTTCTATCATTCTCTTCTTAGATGCTTTTTATTAGCTTTTATCTAGTTAGAGGAAGAATGTAGCCATGTACTCAGGCTCTAAGAGAAGTCTCTGGGAGGCGGCAGACAAAAGGAATTGCTTTCTGTTCTTGAGACTCAGTATTTCCACCTCCAGGGGTTTGTGTTTCTAGGGGTTAGTATGAAGTCATGTGATAGGAGCTGTCTGACCTCTCATACTCCACAAAGGGAAGCTGAGATGAGTTTTACCCCAGAATCTCAAAGAGAGATGCAATGTGAACAAATCACAGCTGGGACAGCCTGGGGAGAGCTCACGTTCCAAATGGAATCACCGAGCAGCTGCTGCCCTCTTAGGCACTTACTCTGAGAAGTAGAGAGGTTGGCAAAAGCTGACTTTGTTCGGCCGGCCAGCCACTCCAGGCTTTCGTGCATGTTGGCCAAGGCTTTGAGGTCACTGACATCGCGGAGAATGTCTTGTGGAGGAATGAGTTTGTCACCAAGGTTCCCAATTAGAACTTCAGACTCCTTGCCAAAGGCTGCCCTGAAAAAAACCAAAGCCACACCTCACTTAATGAACAAGTTTCATTCACTTATTTAAAAAATATCTGAAGCAAATAAAATATAAGCATTAATCTGTGTTGTGAGAGAAAATCAAGGAAAAAGTACAAAGTAGTACAATGCAGGGACCTTTAATTCACTGGATTTCCCAGAGCCTACTGACTTCAAATGTTCTTAAGGCTATGAGAAAGTTACTTGGCGTAATAAAGGAACTCTAGAGACCACATGCCTAGACATAGCAGTGATGACATTTTGGAAAACAAACTGCTTTATTTTCACAAATCTTTTCTTCTAAAGGGGAGACTATAGAGGGACAGAGAGAAAGCGAGGGAGGAGGGAAGAGGCTGATGAGATGGGAAGATGTGAACAGAAGTGAGGTTATACAAGGTGGACAAGCAGAGCTGACACCAGAGGAAGGTGAAAGGTGCCTGGAGCCTTCTCTAAGTACTAAGGCTTTTAAGACTCAAATCACCTTATCAAACACATGTGAATGTTCTATTTAAATGCACAAACCACAATTCAAGGTTTGAGTAAATACTGAGTAGTAACATAAAATAATAAAAAGAATCTTCATGGACATACAGGCACTTAAGATCCAGCACCAGAGCAGGGGTTCACCATGACAGAAACCCTTCTGTAAATTAATGCTGTTAAAGATGTCTGACACTAAGCCATCACTCAGGGTTAACTTCATTTCAATTAAAGGTTTTGGCCTTAAATAGAAAAGTTACAGGTGATGGGTTGATTTGGATAAGTTGTGGCTAAAGGGGCAATAAAGCACATTGGATTGTACATGTAAAATTTGAGTGATATTAGAAAAGATATTGGGGTGAGTGACTCCTCAAATGACACACATCTCACAAGTATCCAAGTGACATTTGGGTAAAAATTGTGCTGTAGTGACAAAGTTGGGAAACCATGTTGTGAAGTCCTTAGCCTGCTGCTTGTTGAAGATGGGATATCAGACTTTCCTGAATGGTGCATCTGGTGGTGATGGTATTGTCCTCTTAAGAAGTAAAGTGAGGATTAGATGATATGATTTTGAGAAATTTTCACTGGGAAAATATCAATAATCACAAACGTAAAATACTAACAAATCCTATGGCCATCCCCCAGTTGCACCACTAGCAACAGGCAGTGAATCATGTTTCCTGTCCTCGTCCCCCATCCAGGAATATTTACGTGCATAACACAATGCTTGGGATCTAATAGAAATCATAATGTTTTAGTTATTATTTTCCTAGGGCCATTGAAAAGGCTAGCAATTTACAATCAACTCAAGATATGTGCTAATACATGCACTTAAATAGGTAAGACTGAGCAGTGGGAACTAAATCTCAAGGCAGAGTATTATAAATGGAACCTTTTAGCACCACAGCTACTTTAGAGGTGAATTACTGTGACAGAAATCACTGGTCTCGTACCTAGTGCTCATTATGCTAGTCTTATCTGGTAAAAGGCCCTTCATATTATTGTGGTTGAAAATGTGACCACTGTCAAAACAATGAAACAATCAATCTCACTAAATTTCACATTTGCAAGTGGCAAATGTGGTTCTGAGTGCCATGTGATATGAAATGGGGAGTTCATAGGAGACAGCTCTTGGGAGTGACCATGGTGGATAAGAACTAATTTTTCCTACCCCCTTCCTGGCATGCAGCCACAGCAACTGAGCTCCAGTGGCTGGTCCCAAGCATCCAGAGACTTTGAGAGTGGAAGTTACTGCTAAGAATGATGGAGTCTAACGGTAAAATAGTTCAAGCATACTGTGACTTTACAGGTGCCACACGTTAGACCCAGACAAGATGCTTTGAGCTTCATGTCAGAGAAGAGAAAATAAAGGACTCTTTGTTTAAGCTGCTGTTATTTCTGCTTTGCTAGTAGCTGCTAAATGCAATTTATAGCTGACACAATCATTTAATCAGCAAAAGTGAGGTCATCCTCAGAAAACTTGCTCTGAATTTTGCTGTTCCTAAAATCTAGTTACTGGGAAAAGCAAAACTAAGTCTCCTCCATGATGTGAGGCCAGAAAACATCTATAATATCTTCCCTTGGGCCATGTTGCAAATATTTACTTTTCTTAATATATCCTTATAAATCAATGTTTCCAGTCCCTTAATCATCTTTGATAGATATAAAACAAAAAATGTCTCTGAGCTGGGTGGTTAAAAAGCAACAGGGGAAACAAAAAAAAAAAAAAAAAAAAAAAAAAAAAAAAAAAAAAAAAAAAAAAAAAAAAAAAAAAAAAAAAAAAAAAAAAAAAAAAAAAAGCAACAGGGGAAGCCAAGAGCTTTAAAAGTCAGGCTTGGAGACATTTTTATGCATGTGTGCCTAACTTTGGGTGGAATGTGACAATCAAAATAAGCGTATTTATGTAGAAATCTAACCCATGTGTGTAGGCCTATGAGCCCCAGGCATGTCTGTGTGTGCTTTTAGCACTGGATGCTGGTACTCTTCCCTCTGGGTCACTGAGATTTGCTTAACCTTCTCAGACAGGAGAGCAATAGACTTAGAAAAATACAAACTGCCAGATGTTGAATACATAGCAGACATCTCATTGAACAAAAATCCATAATCACCCCCTAACAACCTAGAGACACATAGAAACCATGACATGGAGAATAACTGATTGACAGCTGTAACCATTTCACATACAAAATCATTCCTTTGAGGATTTGTAGATGTGTGAAAGAGCCTGATGGAAGATTTATGTGTGTGTTATAATAACTTTGGTAGAATGGCTAAAACTGCCTGACTGAAAATTTATTTTCTAAACTGTCTGATTTATTCAATTGTACAATCTCTACTTTAATAACTATGGAGTTATTAAAAATTATTTAGTAGAAAACTCAATATCACAGACTATATTTGGTGTAGCTTATTTTTAGTGATGATATGAAGTTGGGTCAAATAAACTATTATTACACTGTGCACACAGTGTAATCTAGGAATCCCAGAAAAGGAGACAGGAAGACACAGGAATCATCGACACTAAAGCAAAATTAGAAGAGTGGCTGGCTTGTGCCTGGCCTTGAGTTATGTTTCCAGCTTGTTAAAGACTTAACCAATGTTCCTGAAAATATTTCACATTCTAATGATGGCTACCAATACTGGATGAGAATTACTGCCTCTTTATAGATTTGAATTTTTACAGTATTTATTTCTCTTATTTTGAAAGTATATTATTCAGACTGGACTACCTGAACCCTCCCAACGAAGAGCTAAATAAGAGGTGAGTGGAACCCAGTCCCTCAAGCCAAGAAAGAAATTGAAGGAGATATCAGAAAATGGAAAGATCTCCCATGCTCCTGGATAGGAAGGATCAACATTGTAACAATGGCAATCAACCTACAGATTCAGTGCAATTCCTATCAAAATCCCAACACAAATTTTTACAGACATTGAAATAACAATACTCAACTTCATATGGAATAACAGAAAACCCCAGACTGCAAAAACTGCTCAATAAAAGAACTTCAGGAGGAATCACCACCCTTGACTTCAAGATATTCTTTAGAGCTACAGCAATAAAAACAGCCTGGTACTGGCATAAAGCCATCATTGTAAATCAATGAAATCGAATCAAAGACCCAGAAATTAACCCACACACCTATGAACACCTGATTTTTGAGAAAGAGGCCAAAAATATCCAATAAAAAAAGATATTATCTTCAACAAATGGTGTTGGCAGAACTGGATGGTAGTATATAGAAGAATGCAAATACATCCAATCCTATCACCCTGCACAAAACTCAAATTCAAGTGGACCAAAGACCTTGACATGAACCCAGCTACATTGAACTTGATAGAAAACAAAGTGGGAAATACCCTCCAATGCATTGGCACAGGTATATAACACCTAAATATAACACCAGTACTACAGACACTAAGAACAACAATTAGTAAGTGGGACCTCCTGAAACTGAAAAGGTTCTGTAAGGCCAAGGACACAGTAAATAAGACAAAATGACAGCCTACAGAATGGGAAAAGATCTTCACTAATCTTACAAGTGGCAGAGGACTGATCTCTAAAATAACAGAAAACCCCAGAACTCAAGAAACTAGAGTCCAACAACCTAAATAACCCAATTAAAAAAATGGGGTTCAGAGCTAAAAAGGGAATTTTCAACAGAAGAACTACAAATGGTTGAAAGGCACCTAAAAAAATTGCTCAACATCTTTAGCCATCAGAGAAATTCAAAACAAAACAACTTTGAGAAACCACCTTACACCTGTCAGAATGGCTAAGATTAAAAACACAGATGATAGCCTATGCTGGAGAGGATGTGGAACAAAGGGAACACTCCTCCATTGTTGCTGGTTGTATAAACTTGTACAGCCACTCTGGAATGCAGTATAGCTGTTCCTCAGAAAACTGAGAATCAACCTCCCCAAGATCCAGCAATACCACTATTGGGCATATACCCAAAGAATGCACATATGTACCCCAAAGGCTCAACTATGTTCATAGCAGCATTATTCATAATAGCAAGAACCTAGAAACAACCTAGATGCCCCTCAACTGAAGAATGAATTAACAAACTGTGGTACATCTACACAATGGAGTACTACTCACCAGTAAGAAAAAACAATATCCTAAAATTTGCAGGCAAATGGATAGATTTGGAGAATATCCTCCTGAGCAAGGTATCACAAACCCAGAAAGAGAAGCAGGGGATGTACTCAATTACAAGTGGACTTTAGACAAAAAAAACAAAGAACACCCAAGCTGCAAACAACAACCCCTGAACAGCTTGAGATCAGAAGGGACTCAAGAGAGATGTACAGGGATTCCCCTAGGAAGAGAAAATAGAGAAAATCTCCTTAGCTAATTGGGAGCATAACAGGTTGTAACCAAGAAGGTGTGGAAACAAATCATAAGACAAGGAGATGGTTGAATGAGAGGACTGACAAAGAGGGAGAAAATAAAGAGATGGAGATCTTAATAGAGGAAGCCAATGTTGGGTTGGAAAGAGACTGGGTACTAGGGAAACCTCCAAGAACTCTCAGGATGTCTGTGGCTAGGTCTTTAACCAATGGTGGAGGGGGTGCCTAGACAGGACGTCTCCTATAATCAAATGAATAACCACCCTAAGTGTCATCACAGAACCTACATCCAACAATGAATAGAGGTGGAGACAGAGATCCAAGGCTGAGCACTAGGCAGAGATCCTGATTCAGCTGACAGCAAGGGAGGAGAGAATGTATGAAAAAGGGGATAGGGATTATGAGGAAAATTCCCACAGAGATGGTTGGCTGGAGCTCTGGGGAGTTTAACTAACCAACAACAGCCACTGGGGAACCATCAAGAAAAGGAGCTAGGTCCTCCAAGGGTAGGCAGCTGTCCACTGACATGGGCAGTATGTGAAGCCTCGATGGGTGGGATCAGATTGTGTTTCTGTGCATGGGCTGGCACCTCGGAGCCCATTCCCTTCAGAGAAACATCTAACCCAGTTGATATTAGGATGAGGAAATCGGACCTGCCTGGAGTGGATGTGTCATGCTGAGCTAATCTACCTTGGGACTTCTTGCCCTTTTCCAGGAGGGGTAGGGAAGGGGGAAGGCTGAAGGCTGACTGAGAGGTACTGGGTGCAGGGAAGGGAGGGGGAGCAAGGGGATACATCGATAGAAAGACTTTATTTTATAAATAAAAGAATAATTTATATAAAAGAAAGTATATTATTTAATGAAGATAAACTTTTAAATGCCATGGACAACAGAAAAAATTACGTTGAGAAGATGTAGTAACAGATCTTCCCTCATCACTGAGCAGAGAAGACAGGATGTATAGTCAGGGGCAGAAAGGAGAGCTTACAACTCCTATGTTTAAAGAACTGATCTCTAGGAAGAGCGCCCTTCATAGCCAGCTGGTCAATAAGTTCATACAGCCCATGAAGCTGAAGAAGTGTGGCAAACCTCTGAAACTTAAATTTTACCACATTAGAAAAAAATCTTTAAAGACCTTGATCTGACAAAGATTAATTTAAGAGAATTTTGCCAAGAGTGTTAAATCTGTTTAACTTAATTTTACCATACAATTATAATCTTTAAAGAAGTCTATCTGACAAGAATTCATTTCAGAGAATTTTGCAAAAGATGCACAAAATTGTCTCCATTTAGAACTTAAATAATTCTGTTATCTACTGAAAAGAAGAGAAAAAAAATCTGCATTTTCAGCAGACTACATGAAATTATAAGAGAAACATCATAAATGATTTCAAAATGATTGATTTGAAGATCTGGGCTGTATCCGACATGACACACACCCATTTCTGTCTCGTTTCCCGTGCCTGTTCCCTAATCTTTTACTGCTGTTTCCTAGTGCTGAGCTCAGCTTGCAGGAAACAGCCTCCAGATCCTGGAGCATGTCATCTGAAGGGCAAGCACCGCTGTATCAAAATCAGAACAGGGAAGGGCAAAGATGTATGTTAATGGTCAGACAGATAAACTCCTTCCTTCCTGGTCTGCCAGGTCACCTGTAACAGGTATCTAGGGTATGGGGTTGCTTTCCTTGCCTGAAAGATTTATACCAATCCTTTTTTAGGTCTATGGAGGGTCTTAATCATACTCACAGTATCTTGTTTAACAATGTTGCTGACCAAGAATGCAAGAGTGCTGTCCTTCCCTTCTCCAGCCATATATTCAATCATCCAGATGGAGCTGACAAGGTAGAACAGTGAGATAGCCTGGGCAGAATTCAGCTCTTACCAGTTGGAAAACCCCTTATAATGCTGAAATGCTGGAATACCCAACCCAAAAACCAATCACACTGTATCTTTTAATAACAAGAAAAGATAAGTCTGGGTATTCAGGATTAAAAGTCGAAAGGATCCCTTCTCTCATTAGTAATTATTACTCATGGAACTTTTTGCTCTTTCCTCTTCAGCTTTGGGCTAAGGCAGCCTAGTGGTACCCAGGAAGGAATGCTTCTGCTGGAAGATACAGTGGATAGCAACAGTGGTTTTGGCCTATGGCAGCCTGTAACCATAATCTGAGGCAAAACCATTCACCAAGCCAGGAAACAAGGGGGAGGTCCACAGTCTCCTAATGGCACACCCCCATCATCTGAAGGCCTCCATTAGGCACTACTTTTCAGTTTCTACAAAGCTAGAGATTGGGCCTTTAAGATGGAACGTTAGGGGACTTTTATTCAAACATTAAGCACAGGTTAAGAAAAAGGCAGAAGAGAATTCATAAGGACATATCAGTGCATAAAAGGAGCCAGTCTGGTAAGGCTGCATTCTGTATGGTTGCCATTTGTAACATTCTGAAAAACCACCAAAGTCTGACACTGTCAGTAGGGCTTAGGAGGAAGGACAAACACACAAAGCACAGGAAATGTCCTGCATGATGCTAAACTGGGGGACACGTGTTACTCAACATTTGGCCAGGACACACACCACGGTGCAACCCCAATGTACCAATACAAGTTCACTCACACAAACATGCTAGTCTAGTAAGGGGTGTTGATAATGGAGGCTGTATACACATGTAAACAAGAGGTGTACTTAAAACTAATCTAGAAAATAAAATATATGTACACAATAAAAAAAAAGAATGAGTATCAGAGGGTGGACCTTTCTAAGATCTGTCATTCCTTTCTTTTGTGTGGCTCTGACCCATATGTTAGGAAAGTGGAGTGCAATGTTTGTTTGCTATGTGCAAGATTCCCAGGTTCTGAATCAGAGGCATTGCTAGAAAACCGGAGAGCAGAGAGAAAGGAGAAGCAGTGTATTTGTCCTGCAGTCTCAGTTCTTTGTCTTGTAGCTGTGACTCTTTCTACCCTTGGGTTCGACTAACGTGATTGGCTCTGGCCTTTCAGCTATTAGGCAGTGTGGAAGCAGTGGATTCTGACCATGACTGTGGGTAACACTAACATTTCCTGTGTAGTACTCAGATAGTTGTTATTCCAGGGGACCAAGGTCTGCATGAAATTCACTGTGAGGTAAGTACCTGAAGTGGGTTTCCCAGGTTTCACTTGGATTTATGTAAGATTCAATACAGATGCCTTTATTAATACTATTGAGAATTAATCAAATTCTTTGGCAAGGTAACTGGGAGATTCGGGAGATTCTTTAAATATAACCTATTTAAAGTCACTGAGGCATTACTTGGGAGAGCATAAACAATGAAAGTTATAGGAGGCCAGGTCACCGCCTAGAGTCAGCACCTTTTAAGATCTCACTGTGACATCTCTGCTCTTTACAGTTGCTCAGTCTTCAGCCTGTTGATTTGTTCTTTTCAAAAATGATGGGGATAGAATATTACTGATGGATCTTTAATCAGGTTTTCAGAAATTAGCTACACTGCTATCTTGTTTTCATTTTGTATAGATGTGTCTTCACTTGTGCATACCTCTAAAAGTGAACTACACGATAATACAACCTTTAACCTTGGAGTAAATGTTTAAGGGTTCAATGCTCTATGTCCTTGTCAACATTTGTTATTATCTTCTGCCCTTTAAAATTACAGAGGTGGTCTTGGGGAGCAGGAGTTTGATTTTCATTTCCCTGACAGCTAATGATTCTTTTGTGTCCCTGTTAACTATCTGTATTATGTTCTTTACAGAAATGTCTATTCTGGGTCTTGGTTCATTTTTAAACTAGGGTGTCTTTTTATTACACAGTTTTTATTTTTTAACAGAAATTTAGAGCCCATTTGCCTTTATGCAAGCTTCGCCTATACAGCATCATGGGTTCAAAACCACCTCATAGCAATGGGCACTGCCAGCACTTAGAGTTTGATTTCTAAATAAAATATCACACTCAGTGAAAGGAGCCAGAATTCTTGGGAAAGACAGGTTTAGGGCATTTTGTGGTGATTAAAGATTAATGGGGTCATGACAGAAGAAAAAATATGTCTTGTCTATATTTCATATAATTTCAGATCCCCCTCCAGAGAATAAAAATAATAATGACTTTGCTTTAGCTGTGAAAAAGAAAATGTATTGAATTAGCTCCCCTGCCATGGGCCAACCACAAATGGGAAAAATAATTAAACAGCTGTTCAGATGTTGAACAACACATAACAAACTGTGATGTCTGAGAGAAAGAGAGCAAGGAAGTAGCCATCTCAGCTTACCACTAGGTGACATTACCTAGGCTACAATGCAGGCAAATATGTATGTCTCCGTGTGTACATTGTATGTATACGTTTGTTTGCACTGTATGTATGTATGTATGTATCTATACATACATCTTTTAAGTAATAATTATAGTATATATATCACCAAAGTACAGGGAAGTACAAATCCATTACAATAATATCTTTGAGGAGTAATGGAGACAGACGACATTTTGGGCCATTATAGTAAGTACAGCAAATTTAAAAGAACTGAATTCATTTCTAATGGTATCATCTGACCATAAAAGAATCACATTATAATCCAATAACAAAATGTATCTGGGATATTGCTGCATATCTAAAATTTAAGGACCATCCTTCTAAGTAATCTCAGCTCACAAAGGGATCACCAGGGAAAGAGAAAATGCTTTGAACTGAATGATAAGGAAAATGCAATTTGTCAACATTTGTGAGACACAGCCAAAGCAGAACTTAGAGGGAATGTAAAACTGTAAATGCTCACATGGGGAAGAAAAAAACAGGATCAGTGATGCCAGCTCTTACCCTTAGGTGCTGTCTTACAGTGCTATACAAAGAATAAATTAACCCAAAGTTAGCAGAAAGCAAAAGTTGGAGAAATGAAACATCTAATCAGTAAGATTAATGAAATAACAAAAAAGTTCATTATAAAAATTAATAACAATAAAAAACCCTAATTATTCATAGGTTGATAAAATTGGAGCCTGGTGATTAATGCCAACAGTGAAATCACACCCACTGTCTATATATTTAGGTGCAACATTACTGGAACACAGCTGCTCTCATTATCTGGGTGCTTCATCCTATGGTTATATTCATGCTACAATAGCAGAGTAAAGCAAATGGAAATGGAACTAGATGGCTCACAAAGCCAAAGGTTAACTCTCTACGCTTTTCTGGAAAGAGATGAAAAACTTTTCCCTAACTAAACTGATAAATTAAAAAGTGAGGGGACACATACTACTACTATCAGAAATTAAATGGAGGCTACTAGCGCAGATCTTATGGCAGAGGGAATATTCAGACCTGTCTCAGGTCCTTGACTTCAGTAACTTAGATCAAAGAAATGAATACAATCCTGAAGCGTTTAATTTATAAAAGGGGTTCAGAAATAATGGGACCCAAAAATATATACATATGTATGCATATTGAAGATACCAAAATAGTAACCAAAGGTTCTCAAAAGGAAAAAAGAACAGATGGCTTCACTATAGAATCCTCTCACACATATAAAGAAAAAAATACTAGTTTCATGTAAACTCTTAGAGCACATAAAAACCACAAAATGCTGGCAAGAAAGTGAAGTAATGAGGGCTCCTAGAAACTTCCTATGATGTTAAATATGGACCAATCCTATGATTCCATGTGATTATTCAAAAGAATAAAGGCATATGAAAATCAATTTTTTTTAAAGAATTAAAGCACAAGACATCATCAGTTTTAGTTATGAGGGAATAAGACTGCACACAACTCAATTACCTGTTAATACAAGTGTGGGAAAAACTACACTATAGCCATACAACAGAATACAACTCAACCATAAATATGTTACTAATGGGAACAACAGCTACCACTGTGGGGGTGGTAGGTCATTGACATGGAGCCGATAAATGAGACAGACTCAAGCCTCGTGCAACAGCCAACTTTATTCAAAGCCTCAGATAACTTATACTCTGAGAGCTAAGAAAGTTCAGATGACTAAAGGTCCAATATAAGCTGTACACAATCACAAGGGCACACCCCACATGGCAAAACCATATCTTTTCACAAAGGAATAATTGAATAATAACACCAAGCAGTAGAGAGTGATCTGAGGTAAACTCAGTCCTACCCACTAAACCTGGAAGAGGCATGAAAACACTTTCCAAGAACAATTCCATGTTTGGAAGAAACTGAGGTCACAAGACTCTTGTCTTGTTAGAGTGTTCTCACAAGCACTCAGAATTCTCACCCGACTCCATTCCTGAACTGTGTTCTGACAAACAGGGACAGGGAAGAAGCCCAAGCCAGTAAGACAAGTGAAACCAAGGTTACAGGAGAGTGTGCAGGTCAGGCAAAGATCATTTATAGTGAAGGTATCCAATGGATGGCTCCAATGAGGAAAGAGGCAAGAAGCTTTCTTGGAGTACTGCATGAGTTTTACATATTCATTGGAGTATAGGTTATGTGCAGATGTGTGTGAGGGAGGCAGAGGAGAGGGAGAGAAGGGGGAAGGGAAGGGAAGGTGAATTTGACAAAACTCATCAAACTGCACACTAAGGCCAGCTGTATGTCACTGTATTTATGTGTATTTCAGTAAGAACACAAAAGAGGCAGTCCTGATAAAATGTAATAAATTTAAAAACGTACATCAACACAGTAAGTGTCTGAGAAAGAGGAAGAAGAGGAAAGAGAGGCAAGGGCAACAGAGAATATGCCCCTCACAGAAGAAGCTCTGTGATGTTTTGTCTGTGATGACAAAATATATCAGTGGCTGTAGAGACTATTGGTAAACGGTCGTTAGAAAAGCACAAGACCTCAGGGTCTTGGGTCCCACCTCATTAATTACCAAAGGAATAAACATCTTTCCACAGGTAAGACCTGCCAGTCATCAACTTAACCAAATGGATGCCAGACCCAGAACAGTGGGGAAGCCTAATATATCACCTGTGTGGTGTCATGACTGAATTGGCCATGTAGAAGAGAGTAACTGTCACATAAATACAGACCTCTACTTAACCTCTGGCCTGGCTTTTTATCCGAAGAATCCAAAGCATGGACAATCGGATCTGACAAGACTGTGGCAGGAGAGTGAGAACTAAAAGTGTGAATCCTGACTGGATTGTGATTTCAAATAATGGAGGTCATATTTTCTGGAGGATGAGTAGGAAAGCATGACTAAAGACCATATGTTTGAATTCATAATGGCCATGCAAAGATGCCCATGTCCTAACTTCAGGAGCTGTGATCATGCTAACTAAAATGGAAGCAGAATGCATTGGTTTTTGTTGTTGTTTGTTTGTTTTTTGTCAACTTAAACAAAAGGAAGAATCACCTGGAGAGCGAACTTCCTTTGAGAAAATGCCTCTAACAGACTGCAAGTGTGTGTGTGTGAAGAATGATTGATGGGGAAGGGCCCACTGCATCTTTGGTTAGGTAGTCCTGGGAGGTATAAGAAAGCTGGCTGAGCAAGCTTTGGAAAGCAAGCTAGCAAGCCATATTCATCCATGGACTCTGCTTTAGTTCCTGCCTTCCCTCAGTGACAAACTTAACCTGGATGCTATAAGACAAAATAGACCTTTTCCTCCAAGTTACTCTTGGTTACGGTGTTTATCACAGCCCCCAAGGCCAACTAGGACAGGGAAATTTACAGATGAGACAATAGAAGGCTGAAGACCATGATTGTTCTGGCTTCTGTGAAACAAGCTTAACTGTGGGGTCCTCAGCAGAGGACAGTCTTTCCTGGCTGTCAGGGAGAGAGATGTATTTCTGAACAAGTTTCCCACTGACCTTTGGTGTGGGCTGTCAAAGAGCAGTAACTAAAAGGGAACACTAAGAGGTAGACACAGAAAGCAATTGCTATAGTTTTCAAAAGTGTCTCAATCCAAAGAGTTTCTAGGTGCAGCCATCTCATGCTTCCCAGAGGAATCTCTTGCTAGAGATCTGTTTCTAACCAGAGTGCTGAACTTCTGAAAATAAAGATTTTATACAAGGTACAATATATACATATGGTGAGAAGTTAATGTCCTGAATCAAAAATATCAGCAATTTGACCAAAGTAAACAGAATTCTTACACACTATTTCTACCCTTCTCCTTTCAGACCCCCAAATTAAAAGAAACAAAACACAATGCCCCTAAATGAAGCTGTCATGGTAAATGTGGGAAATGTTTTGACAAGTTCAATCCATGAAGGCATATACACACATTTTCCCACCTTGGTTTTTCTTTCTGTCCATGTACAAGCAAGTTTGTGTGTTGTGTTCTCACTGGGGATGAGCATGGAGAAACTATTGTACACAGCTGAGCTTTTCCCGAAGGAAGTGGGGTAGGGTTACTAAGCCCTGGGGTAAAGTGAAGGCAGCATTGTGCTGGGGAAGCCTCACCATCATGTGGGCTCACTGTCCAGAGGACACAAAAGCAGCATCATTTATGGAGCAAGTTGGCAGCAAAACACCAAGTTCAAAGAACTGGTTCCCAATTAGAGGCTGAGATCTTAATCACAGGTGAAGGGAGGTAACTTTGTAATAAGTTCAAACGCATTATTGTGGGAGATGCATTATGTTAAAAATCCATACTCCTATTTGACTCATCTCTGCAGAATTTCTTTAAAAGTTCTCTGTAATTAGTTTTATTTTAAGCTGCTATTTTCTTCCCTAGCAGTGCAAGTTTTGTTCTTTGGCCCATATTACTAACAATATATATAATAGATTAAAGAGTCATGGTTTAAAGTTCTGTTTAATTTCCAGTTTTTACTTTTTGAAACAGGATCTCACTATGTACCTTGGCTGGGCTGAAATAAGCTATGCAGATAATGCTAGCTTGGTTTAAACCTGGAGCAAACCCCTCTACAAAAAGAGTGCTGGGATTACAAAGTATGCCATGTGGCTGAATTTCCAATTGCAAATGTAAAATTGCAGTGCAGATTTATGTCAGGGTCTTTGTACTGTGCCCTGAAGGCTCCTATGCTTTCTGTTCTCTGGATGGCAGTGCTTGGATATTAAGCACTGGATGAAGACAGAAATCTGAGTTTTTAATAAACCTTTCCACACAACTACTGTGTGGCCAGTTTAAAGTGTATCACTCAAGCAATAACAAGAAAGTGATGACCCCACTAAAGACTGACCAGAAATACACACCTCAGTCATCAGTGTGGAATCCTGATTTGATCTTGGAACTGCATGGTTTAAAAACCTATTCTAGGTAGTTGCCACTTTTTCATAAAAGTGCTGGAATAGAGGTTTCAATGGAAAATGGTAATCATCTAAGAATCAACCAATTTAAAAAAAAATGAGGTGACTTATAAAGAATGTCCTTCTTATGCATAACTTATGTGTCTTTACAAACAATGTGCTATAAACTTAAACACACTGAAACTAGAGCTCTAAGTAGTAAACTGTGCTCAAAGCTTGACAAAACAGCTTCAATGCATAGGCCATTTACTTCTGTTAGGTGTGTTCTAGTTTATTATAAACCATACATGGAATAATACCAGTTCTAGGCTTTTTGTAAAAAAGGTTTACAAAAATTTCTCTACATATTTAAAGATTAAACACACCTATTATCTCACAATTGTGACATAATTAAGAACTCCTAGAATCTATGATTGTAGTAAAACTCCCCAGCACAGTAGTATTATCAGGTATAGCCCCATATCACACATCAGTTCTCCTATGGATTCTTCTGATACTCTGCAGTGTGTGTGTGTGTGTGTGTGTGTGTGTGTGTGTGCGTTTTCCCCTTCTTCTGAGACAGAGGTTTATGCGTCCCTTGTTGCCTCACACTTACTATGCAGCCATCCTTCCTTCCTCTACCTCCTAAGTGACAGTCTCAAGTGTGACAAGTGCACCATCATGCTTAGTCACTCTGTGCACTCCATCACTGAGTCATATTAGTTTCTCTCAAATCCCCTTTTGATTGCCCTACCAACCTGTTCCTCTCTGACAATGTTAGTTTAAATGAATAAATCACTGAAAAAAGCCCCCAAACATGCAGGCTATATGTTGTAGGCACACATGCTGGTTGACACATTAATGGAAGGATTTAAAGAGCGGGCAGAGTAGGGCAAGATCATAGGCTCATCCCAGGCTAATTTACTCCATATGTTTTACATCATTTTCTTGGTACTAAGAAGCCAAGTACATGGATGCAACCATGAGTAGACTGAAAACTGACACAGGGCACAATAAGCAAAAATCAACTGTGAACAGTGACTTAGGGAATCACACCTCAGTGCACTGACTCAACTGTGAACAGTGACTTAGGGAATCACACCTCAGTGCACTGACTCAACTGTGAACAGTGTGACTTAGGGATCACACCTCAGTGCACTGACTCAACTGTGTATATAGTATATAGAAGAGGGTACCAGATGTCATCATAGATGGTTGTGAGCTACCATGTGGTTGCTGGGAATTGAACTCAGGACCTCGGGAAGAACAGTCAGTGCTCTTAACCTCTGAGCCATCTCTCCAGCCTGAACTGATTCAACTGTGAATAGTGACTTAGGGATCACACCTCGGTGCACTGACTCAACTATGGACAGTGTGACTTAGGGATCATACCTCGTTGCACTGACTCAACTATGGACAGTGTGACTTAGGGATCACACCTCAGTGCACTGGCTCAACTATGGACAGTGTGACTTAGGGATCATACCTCGGTGCACTGGCTCAACTATGGACAGTGTGACTTAGGGATCACACCTCAGTGCACTGGCTCAACTATGGACAGTGTGACTTAGGGATCATACCTTGGTGCACTGGCTCAACTATGGACAGTGTGACTTAGGGATCACACCTCGGTGCACTGACTCAACTGTGAACAGTGACTTAGGGATCACACCTCGGTGCACAGACTCAACTGTGAACAGTGACTTAGGGATCACACCTCAGTGCACAGACTCAACTGTGAACAGTGACTTAGGGATCACACCTCGGTGCACTGGCTCAATTGTGAACAGTGACTTAGGGATCACACCTCAGTGCACTGACTCAATGCGCAATACATTCACTCACAAGTTTGAAACATTCCTCTCTAAGCTAAGCACTTCAAGCCTGGACTCAGTGTTTCCTTCATTGATGAGACATAGCACTGGGTGTAAGCAGTGAACTCCATCTTGTTTCTTCAGTAACAGGGATCCACATGGTACTTGGGTTTTCTACCAGGAGACACCATGTCACTTGTACCTCCCTAGCCTGAGACCACACTAGTGTGAAAGAAGCTAATAACACTTATCATGTGTTATTAGGATGGGTTGGACCTATATATGTAACTCATAATTGTCCAGAGTTTGGAGTTAAGGGAGATGTAGCTGAGTGTGCAGAGAGAGGAATGTGTATGAGAGATGTAGAGAGAAGTGTGAGAGATGTAGCTGTGTGCAGAACAGATGTGTGTGTGTGTGTGTGTGTGTGTGTGTGTGTGTGTGTAAAATAAAACTGTTGTGGAAAGACATGCAGCTGTAGAGACAGAGAGATTTCCATAAGGAGATTTTTTTAAAAGATGAAGTAAAAGAGAAAGTTACCATCAGAAAGTGTGTTTCCTTATTTCCCCCCTCAGACAGAAAAGTCTAGCCTTCTCCACATTAGTGGATTTTTCCACATACCCTGGAAGTAGTCTTTGAGCTGGCTTTTTCAAAGGCAGTTGACAGTTTCCTTTGGAAGAACTTGCATCTTTGCTTAGCAGAGACACTTAAGAATTGACTGGATGCAAAGTCCAGTGTTCTGGCAGCATTCAGAATAGTGGGGGAGATGGGCTGAAGAAGGTGGAAAAGACTCAGGCAGATGGGCATGTGTGGCTATGTGAGCTAGCACAGAGAAATGAGGATGCTGCCATAAACCTGGGAGAAAAATGAAGATGGAGTAAGGAAGCTTTTTCCCCAAGGATAAAAGATATTAGAGTGTATTTGTGGAGAACCAGAGAACTGGCAATAAATAGTAACAGTAATTGAGGGTATAGGGACAATGTTTAAGCAGGTAAAAATTTTTTTGCAGGTAAAAAAATTTTAACATAAAGGAACAATTACCATGGCTGAATAATCTATCATAATGTATACTGACCTATTGTCCTGTCTCTCCCCAGCTTCAGTTCTGTGTCCCAGAGAAACTCATATACAAGGGTTTAACATTTTATTTCTCCAAATTCTTCTAGTGATTATATTTCTCATTAAACAATTGGTTGAAACTGCTAATATTACTGTACTGATTTTGGACATTTTATTCTGCACTATCTGGTTCCCAATTACATCTTCTTCCCTCCTTCATGTATTTGAGTTTTGGGTTTTGTGTGTTCAAAACAGTTTTCCTCTGAGAACACCACTAGAAAAAGTCTGCTTACTACTCACACTTGTGACTTCCTGACTGCTACTGTTCACATCTGTGTTGCCCTGGCGTCTGTTCACCACTCACATTTGCCTCTCTGACTGTCTACTCACATCTCTGACATCCTGTCTGCTCACTACTCACATCTGTGATGCCCTGTCTACTCACTACTCACATCGGAGACATCCTGTCTGCTCACTGCTTATATCTATGACATCCTCACTGACTTTGCTTCTAGCCAGGTAGAAAATGGGAGGCTTACAGAAAGAGATGGGCAGCATTGATACTGGATCTGGATCTAGAAAGCTGAGCTGGGCAGGCACAGGAGGGAACGAAGGGACAGCGGGATGATTAGAGGCTATGCCAAGAAGAAAAGCTGGGGATAATCCATAAAGAGGGGTGGAAACATGGCAGACTGCGAGTCTAAAAATGTCTAATAGAGAAAAAAAAATAGAGGTTAGCATGCAAGTGGTTCTTCATTACCTAGCAGGAAAATTCAACCTACAGTCATTGCTCAGCTCTTTCCTGGTTCATCTGCTCAGACTCCATCCACCACAAGCATCCTACCCACCATCATGATGGTCTGAAGTGACCTTCTCAACTTCAAGGACCAAGATGGATTATGTAAGAAGGATAGATTTTAAAATCTTTTATTAAGACTTCAAATGAGAAAAAGAGAAGCAGTGAAAATTATTACATAATCCCATGATCTGAAATTAAATAAAAATACAACATGAAATAACAAATTAGTGCTTTAAAATGGTATTAATAAAATAATTCTGAAATAATTGTGTAGAAAGACTAACATTTTACAGCCTGTATGAGAAATTTTATTCTATGTTCATTTACTGCCCTTTTTTGCTAAAAGGAGTTTGGATATAAGAATAAAGCACTGAATTCAATCATCTTGAACATTGATAGGTTAGTAGCTGAGTTTTTGGATAATGGTCTATTTCTTTTGTTTAATTCTGAGACTTAAGTTGGCTTCTCATCCCCACTTGTTTGATAATGCCCCACATCTAACCGTCATCTTATTTAATTGGGGGACAAAAAATTAGCAAAACATAACACTTAAGATATTCATGAGTCTGATTCATCTTTCCTTTTCTAATTGCATTTTAAAAGTCATATTAAGCATCCAGAGATAGTGAGATAGGTGTCTGCATTCTACAGAACAATTTGATAGCGATAGCTGAAGTCTTTACCTACCATATCACCTCTTTGCTCCTTCAGATTTATCTAGAGATTTGCAGCAATGCTGAGACCTCTTTATAGCTGTTGATTACATTATATTGAAGTCCTTTTAAATTTCAAGTGCAACCTCCCTATAATTGTTAATGCTTTATTTTATTCATATTATTCTTATATCTGAATATATTGCTAGCCTTGCTAGGTTTCTGCTTCTTTCAAAGCTGTCTAGTCCGAGCTACATGGGATAAGAAAGAACTGATGAGAAGAACAGAGTGGACTGGTTAGCAGCAGCAGGGCTGAGGACCAGAACTCAGGCCTGCAAACTTCCAAAGGGAAACTACCTGACCCATTTGGTGACATCCCCCAGCTTATACCATCTTTCCAGTTTTATGTCAGTTTCATCCATTAACATTTATTAACAATATCCTGTGTGCTTTGAGGATTCCACAGGAGGACAAAAGGGCCTGCTCTACTTCTCTTTTGAGTGTAGAACTCAAAAGAAACAGAACCTTAGAAATTATAATCAACTACTAAGCACTGAAACAATGTTTTTCTGTTATTAATTATCATCTTGCTTCCAAAATTTCATACAATGAAAACCTTGACAGTGACTATGCCAGTCATCGGATCCTGCAGTGAGGTGTTAAAAGGTTATCATCTAGACAACTCAGTTCTAAAAATAAAAAACCCACAGCTTTCCTTAGCCTCACTTTCTCACTCAGAACTGCAGCATCCTCTTCCCCAAATTTAAGCAATTAATTTTATCTATTTTTTTACATTTTATTTTTTTGTACCTTCCTTCCCTTCCCAACATGGATCATTTCTATTTGCTTTGACTAGAGAAACAGATTACTGAGAGGGAAATAAGAGAGACAGTTTTAAAACACAGTATTGGATTGCATTGTTCCTCCCAGACCCATCTGGGAAATTCTGATTAAACACTTGCTATTAGAATGGAGAGAATCCACAAAATGCAATATATTAATAAATATGATAATAAAAATTATAGAGTCAAAGTGCCATCATGATACATCTGTGACATTTGTAAAAAAAAAAAAAACAAAAAAAAAAACAATTAGTCAAGACTATGGTAATTAATAAAAACAAGGGAGTAAATAAAAAGTCCCAAACTGTACATTCTTCATCTGATTTTAGCCAGGCTGGCCATAGTGCGTTGTCTCTGCTGGCCAGACTATCTAGGCTTAAGCCTCAGCTCTGTCACTTAATGGCCGTGAATGTGAAGGTTTCTTTCTCTCTGTTTTTTCATTTGCTGAATGGGAATGTTAACATTTAGACCCGTAATGTTACCATATACTGCCAGGCACTCACAATTCTTACTGTTTTAATTATATTGTTGGAATAGAGAATTACTTTGTATCATTTGCCATCTGTTTGCTATAACTCAAGACTAATCTGTAGCTTTCATACTTATTGTTTGACCTTTATCACTTGAAGACTCAGATCGTGGTCTACTAATCAAACTTAAAAGTTTTCAAAACTGGATCTAGAGGAATGATTTTTTTTTTTTTAAATTCAGGGACCATAAATGAAAAGAGTATCAGGTTTGGGGGTCTCTTTATGATCTCCCCAATTCTCAGACAGCTCAGCTCCTCTCTTTTACTTCCAAAACACCTTCCTCTGTTAATTACTCGCTCCACCCAAAAAACTCTTTTTTATCAGTGGATAGCTAATGTCACAAAGGATACACACACACACACACACACACACACACGCACGCACGCACACACACGCACACCATGACAGGTGCAAAGACAATGTGCTAGAAAACCTGCTTTTAGCTTCTTTGGGAACAAAAAGGTATTGGCTTTTTTTTTTTTTTTTTTTTCCTATTAAAACCCTAACCTGACCTAGTTTTTTTTCCCCTCCTATTCAAAGCTAACCAGAAAATAATACATTTCTTTTAAGTTAAAAAACAAGAATAGGAAAAGAACTCATTTAACAGTGAAGAGAGCATCACCTTTATTCAATGCAAAGGGCACTGGATTCTATATTCATCTGTTCGCTAACTAGTCTTCTGAGCTTTAAAAACCAGTCTTTTTGGCCCATGCAGTGCTCTATGGTACTTAGCTGTGCTAATCAGGCCCTCTTGCCTAGAAAGCAGTATCAGGGAAGGCTCTTTCTCCTACCTATTAGGTTTCCACTTCTAAGGTAGATATGGGATGTGACAGGTTAAAAGGAAAGAACCAATCACATCTAAAGAAAACAGAAAGGAAACTTATTCTCTCTCTCTCAGTTTTTTAAGGCAAATTTCACTGTATAGCCCTGGCTATCCTAGAATTCACTTTGTAGACCAGGCTGACTTGCTTCTCAAGTACTGAGATTAAAGGCATGCACTACCACCACCCAGCAAAAATTTATTCTTTTATGATGCTTTTCAAACCACATGCAAAAACATGAACAAATATCTATGACATAAGTCAGGAAAATAAACCAGACACTATGTCCAAATTTATAAAACAAAACAAAAACAAAAAAAAGCCCCAAGCTCAAAAACATGAGGACAAGCAAAACTAAACTATGATGATAGAGTTGGAATGATGGTTGATCTTTGGAGGACTCTAAGAGAATTTGATATTTTGATCTAGCTATATGGAAATAAACATATATATTTTATTGAGACCAAAAATGAGGAAATATTTATGATTTGCTTTTCCATTGAGTTTGATGTGAAGAGTAGTCTGATTGAATGATCAAAACAAGAGTAAAGAAAGCTGGATTCTTAATTCTAGCTCTTGAAAATCCAGCGCAGTGTCAGAGACAGGCTCCACTCCTAGCTCAGCACCTCTTTTCTGGAACACAACTGTTCCCTTCACACTGTGCTATGGAAGGTAATTAATACAGCTGTTTAACAATCTTCTGCAAGTATACATTACAATGAAGTTCTTATATAAAAACAAACTGAGGAACAATAAGACACATGATCATTTGAAATGTTGGTGCAAAAGAAATTATCATCCAGAAATTGCTTGTAATTCAATTACTGAGGTTAATACATATAGTTAAATGAATATAGTTATAAGAAAAAGGTAGGAATGTGCTTACTCAGACCACTTGAGAATTCAGTAAAATGATGATTTGACCATAATTCTGTAAAAGCATTGCGCCTTGGGGCTTGCTTTCTGTATTAAGGTCAGTTGATTATATCTACTTGAGTGCTAATCAATCCTTCAATCATTCATTATCTCTTGGGCAGTAGATATGAGGCTATTTTTTGTTATTAGAGTCAAAAGAACATTATCTCAGTTGAAGAACACTTAAATTATAAGTGAATAAAATTAAAAATTTTTTTGGTTTGTTCTTTTTTAAGATGCTGAGGAACTACTACTTTAAAGTTTCCAAGGAACAGTCCTTTGTGACTTTTGTATAAGCAAATGTTCTTACACAAAATGTTCAATTCATAAAATAAACAATAAACTGTATGTATTTACTATAGACAGTGGACAGTCTCCTTAGTGAAAGGCAATCTGTCAAGCAGGAGAAGAATATTTATGACAAAGGAGTAATAACCTAGTATACAGATCACTCCTACAAATCACTAGTAATCCCCTCCCCAAAAAACATAATTAAAATTAAGTAACAGATCTGAAAACACACACACATCATGAAGGCCAGTAAATATATAAAAATACAAAGGATGTTGCTCATCAACATCCATGTGGGAAATGTATATAAATGACATCAAATTGCCTCAGCACACATACCAGAATGGCTGTTGATGGAAGATGTCAAGTACTGATGACACACAGGCCAACAGGAACTCGATGGACCACTGCGAGGATGAAAACTTCTAGACCTACTTTGTTTCCTGATTTTTAAGACATTTATTTTAAGTTGTGTGTGTGCCTGTGTGATATGTGAGTTTGGGTGCCTGAAGAGGCTAGAAAAAAGTGTCAGATCCTCAGAAACGGGAGTTACAGACAGCTATGTGTGCTGGGGATAAAACTTGGGTCCACTGCAAGAGCAGTCTGCATTCTTAACAGATGAGCTGGTATTTTCCAGCTCATTAGGAATATTTTAGAAAACTGATACTGTGAACCCTCAAAATTTGCAGTATTACCTAGCATTTCAAGTCCTAACATATGCCCAATAGACATGAATACACATCTCATCCCAACACTTAATTGTTGTGAAATATTACTTCAACTGTGTAAAGATATGTTACATTTGTTTGTACTGCATTTGTTTAATGATATAAAGACGTATTACATTTGTTAAATTATGTAAAGATGTGTTGTTTTATCCTGCCTAAGACACCTGATAGGTCTAATAAAAAGCTGAATGTCCAGTAGGCTGGCAGCACAGAGAATAAGTAGGAGGAGGAGTCTAGGCTCTTGTAGGAGAATGATGGAGAAGAGAGAGAGAGAGAGAGAGAGAGAGAGAGAGAGAGAGACAGACAGACAGACAGAGAGAGACAGAGAGAGACAGAGAGACAGAGAGATATCCAGGACCAGACAGACAGCTGCCAGCCAAATACAGAAGAAGCAGGAAATGTAGGACATGCAGAAGGAAAGAATGATGAAAAGCCCAGAGGCAAAATGGAGATGAAGAGAAAGAGGTTAAATTAAATCAAAAGAGCTAGTGGGACAAATGTAAGAAAAGGTGGAACATTCATAACTAACAACTCTCCACATCTTAATTTGGAAGCTTGTTGGCAGTCAAAAGAAAGCCTGCTATGCCTAGTATCCCACAACCTTTCAACTGTGACTATATATAAGCTAACATCAGGAAAACTACCTACTGTCAGGAAAATAAGTTATCTAGGTGTGAGGACAGTTAACTGTATGAGCAGTAAAGACTTACACTCTGTGCTAGTTACTATGTGTTGCTGTAATAAAATACTATGACCAGAAGCAACCCATAGGTAGGAGAGTTTCTCTTGGGTATGGCTCCAGAGGGAGAACCATAATGGCAGGGAAGCATGGCATCAGAAGGCAGTGATAGGAAGCTGAGCAATTATATCTTCAACAAACATGAAGCAGAGAGTAAAGGGGAAGTGGCACAAGGCTATGAGCTCTGAAAGCCTGCTCTTAGGCTGTACCCCCTAAACCCCAAACAATCACACCAACTGGGGACCACATATTCAAATACCTGAGTATATGGGGGTGTTCTCATTCAAGCCACATTGTCTACAGTCTCAATCTACATTCTGATAGACAGAGATGAGCCTGTTGTTGGATCATAAACTCAAAGTAAGACAATGGCCATTTTTTAAAAAATTATTTTTATTTTTACTCTTTGCTGCTTCTCTCTATTTTTTCTTTGTGACTTTGGGTCTCATGTGGTCAGGCCAGCTTGGAACTCACTTGCTTCCACCTCCTGAGTGCTAGGATTCCAGATATACCTCCCTTCCTCAGCTCTTGCTCTTTGCTTTTTAAAAGCACTTTTATTTTATTGTACCATCACATTTTCACTCAGATAAACAAAAGATAAAAAGAGCGAACCTAATTTTAACGTGATAAAATACTGTTACATCATTTTCCTACTTCACACAGTTCAACGTTACAGTTATAAGGCAGATGAAGGAAAACGTGCAGCTTCATCAGACTCCATGGGCTAAGTAAAAAAGTGTACAAAATGTTGAGTGAAAGAGTTAAAAGAGACCTGACTTTTGTCAAAACAAGCAGAAATAGTACAGACAATACAGTCTGTGTGAATGAACATGGAAATTATAGAACATGTTTAGAATGCTGTGACATACCCTGAGCTGAACTTATCAGTTTGTCAAGGAACAGGTCAGGAGAGCTTTGTTGAATAAATGAATGAACAAATGATTGTACTGTATCTGTATGTAAACTGAGACAATTTTGCCCAACCTGGCAATGCTTAAATGGGGAGTTCACGGCTCCTCCTTGCTAACATTGAGCCCAAGGCACACTTGCATGGGAAAGAAGGTGCCCAAGAAGCAACGCAGATTTTTCAGGTTCAAGTAACTGCTGCTTGATCTTTAGAATCAGCTCCATTTCATTTGAAAAAGGATTTGCTGAATGCCCAGGGTTTTCCTCCCTCTAATATAGCTTAGAGCATAGATGTTTACCTTATAAAGTCCTCTTCCTCTTCCCTCTTGGGCCTCAGCTGTTTGGGCTGAGCCATGTTAGTCCAGTTTGGCAGTGATTTCAAGAGTCTGCTGATGTCATCATCTTTTGCCCAAGATGCACTGATGACAAGTTTCTCTTCTGACTGGACGATGCCCCTGAAAATAGCCACAAAGGAATGGACACTTTAACACCATGTACAGTAAGTGTTTTCTTCTGCTTTGGCTGTAGACGAAAGTGTTATTATCCGCATCTTTCTTCCTAACTCAGTCTATCAACTGTGTCAGAAGCAGTGATATTTCTGGGAAATGCCACTCCCAGATTTCATTATCAGTTTCCAATTTGTTGGATAAGTATAAGCTGATAATACTGATTGCTCATCTTGTAATTGCTAACATCTTATGTTGAACACAAATATATGGAAAAGTTTTGGTTGGACCTTTCAAGAAATATTTAAAAAAATAAAAAGTAGGACAATTATATTTTTAAAATGCTATTTAAATGACAAAACAGTGGTACCTGAAAAGTGATCAAAACCTTACTTTTTGGTGCATGCTACCAATGAGTTCTATGTGAAGATAGCTTTTGAATGATGGACAAACATCTTTCTATTCAAAGCAAGCCTACCATCATAGAGAAAGCATGTGCCTCAAAGCCTGTGCCCCAAATGTCAGGCAGGGAAAACCTTTGATTACAGTTAACTCTACTGGTCTTTGTTCAGTGACCTATAGTTGACAGCCTTTAATAGGGCCCATGGGTTCATTATTAATGCTGGCCTTACTAGAATGTACCTGAAAAGTCACCTTAAATGTTCAATTTCAATTTAATTAAAAAGCCTCTTTTTCTACTCAACATTACTGCCACTGATAACTGGTTTTAAGGGCCTAAAAGTTCTCATCAGCAGTCTTTCCTGGCAGAAGTGACATTTACTTATGGAATGTTCATGAGCTGAACATTCTTCTTCTGATGATAAAGTCTTCAGTCTCTGGAGGCTTCTTATATCATAGGCAAGGATACCTTTCAATGCTAAGAATCACTGAGATACAGCATATATTTTCAGATAAATATAACTGGTGCACATGTACCTATGAGAAAAGTGCCTTGGCCCAACAGACAATTCAATATGCATAGACAAGAAAAGGTGAGGCCTACAAACCTTGACTTATTGCAGTCTGACCGTAAGTACCATGGTTTCATATTGCAACAATATTGCCCTGGTTCTTTTAAAATAAGCTAGACTAGAAGAACTATGGGTGACTGCTAGAATTTTTCTAGCTTATTTCAAGCAGAAACTTTCTGATAGAAACTGTGGTCAGAGATATAAAATTATGACAGCAGAATCTTCTTCCCCCCAGCCTTTCAAATTACTTTCATAGTTTCATATGTGCTCCTTATTTCTCATCATTTTCTTACTATCTCACCTTTTTTTTTTTTTTTGGAGACCGGGTTCTGTCCTGGAACTTGCTCTGTAGACTAGACTGGTCTTGAATTTACAGAGATCTGCCTGTCTCTGCCTCCCCAGTGCTGGAATTAAAGGAAGGCATGGGCCACCACCGCCTGGCTACAGTCTCACTTTTATAAGTTTGTACTTGCAAATCTTTACTTATAAGAAAATCAAATAAATATGTGCATATTTAGCTTCCTTGCCCTAAAACAGGGCTGTATACTCTATAAGAAAACATATATGCCTTTTGATGGTAACTTTTTTTTTACTTCTTTTTCTAATTTTTTAAAAAAATATTTTATTTTTATTTTATGTGAGTTGGTGTTTTGCCTGCATGTGTAACTGTGTAAGGGTGTCAGATCTTGGAATTACAGACAGTTGTTAGCTGCCATGTGGATGCTGGGAATCAAACGCAGGTCCTCCGGAAGAACAGTCAGTGCTCTTAACTGCTGAGCCATTTCTTCAGCCCCTCTATACTTGCAAATCTTACAGTATAGTCCCAACTCAGATTTATAACATTTCAGTGCAGGCAAACCCTGAATATCCTTCAGCAATTTGAAAAATGTGCCTCTGATCAGCTTTCTCTCCATACTTTACTTAGTAGTCATTTAAAACATTTGTCTTGCAATCCTTATTGCTCACCTCTATATCCATACAGAGAATGGAGGGTACATATTAAACACTTGAGTTTCTCTCTTCAGCCGGTGTATTCAAATACATTTCATCTTGCTTTGTTTCTAGTTATCCCTCTACTTACACTCTTGGGAATCCGAGGTTATCCCTGGTCTTTCTTCCTATACTTCATATATGTCTCTCCACAATGCACTTCGGTAGTCTCAGAATTTCTCTCTTGCAAAGTTCTTTTCTCTTTTTAGAAACATTCCATCAAATGACTGGCCAGGATATCTGTTTCCTGGTTGCACTCATAGATGAACCTATTCCATGTATAACTTCTGCACAGGTGAAATATCCACCTTTTTGTGTTGCAGGCTGAAGTTCCATCTTTTCCTTTTTACCTCTACCTGTGGTATGATATCTCTGTGGTCCTCTTAGCATCAGCCCAGCTGGTTCCTGTGATTTGTCATCCCAGGAATATGGAAAATTAGTTCTTTGTTGTTGTTTTTTTAGTTTGATTACCAATTAAAAGTACCTTAAAATAAATTTATTCATTCATTTATTTATGTATTTATTTATTTATTTATTTATTTATTTATTTGCCTTGATGTTTGCCTGAAACTGAAACTACGGACAGTTGTGAGCTGCCATGTGGTGCTGGAAATTGAACCCGGGTTCTCTGTAAGAGCACTCAGTGGTCTTAACTGCTGAGCCATCTCTCCAGCTCCTAAAAATTCTTTTAAAGCTAAAGATTTTGTACCCACTTTCTATAAGTTAGAAGAAGGGTTTCCTAAATCTATTCTCTTCACAGTTTTGACAGGTAGTTAAAACTTAGTCTTAAGCCAACTGCAATACTAGTTCTCAAAGCAGCATTCCTGTGATGTTGGGGCTTGTTCTCTGACTGTTCTAAAGCTTCTAATGCTTTATTTCCCTTTTCTTTTCACATCATTTCCTCCTGGTTCTGTTACTGCCCACTTGGGAGCCAAAACAAGAGCTCCTTTCCTGTGCCCACACCTTACATGCTGAGTCACTCAGGCCTATGTATTTCTCACTTGTGCGAGCTTGTCTTCCGGACAGACCGATGACTCCTCCATCACATATCCAGGGAAAAGAAACATCATGTCTCACTCTTGTTCCTATATTTGAAAAGCTAACTAGAGAATTCTTAGTGGACAGTTTCACCAATATTTCAAAGTAAATAAAAGGAATTTAGTCATTTTCATTTCTCTTTCCCATTAGACACCTGGCATCCCCTATTTTAGCCCTGCTGTCATCTAATCAGGAATACAGTCTTCTTAATCATCAACAGTGACCACATCCTGCTAATTCCATTTAATATCTTATGAATAATAATTTCCTGTCCAGATTCACTGCCATTAATTGCCATTTAAGCCCTAATCATTTCTCTTGTGGACTTGGCAATGACTCAGTAACTGGGCTTCTTGCCTAGAGTTATGAGATATTAGAGGTGCTTATCATGCCAGAGGGTCATCTCTGTAAATTAAAATACAGTGCTAGTCCCTTCTTCAGAACCAGACAGCAATGGGTGAACATCTACCTGTACTGTGATACCTCCTTTGTCCCTGCTCACTATTTCAGGATACTCCCCATGCATGCTGGCTGTACCACCTATCCAGATAATAGTTCCAGAGTTTCAAAGCGGGATGTACTATTTCCCCTTCTTTATGCTATCACATCCTAGTTGTATGTTTTTACTCATTAAATGTTTCTTTTGGTTCTGTCCTTGCTATTGCTATGGTTGTCTTTTTGTGTCCCGTTTTCTTTTGGCTAGATGATTTTGGCCTTGACTGTGCACTAGAATCACACAGGGGAGGGAGCTCTTAGAAGTCAGCAAACAAAAACAAAATACAAACAACAGCAAAACCTCCCAAACACCTGGATGCCCAATCTATCAGAACCTGTGTGGGGAAGCAGGATGGAGAATGTGATCTGTAAATTTCTTAGGTGATCCAAACCTAATGCCAGGGTTATAAATATTTTCCCCCTCACTGCTGCCTTTAAAATAAATAAATAAATAAATAAAAACCAAACTAACAAACTAGGATCATAATCTGAATGAGTGCTCTGAGGACAGTTAACTTCTTGTCAGGTATTTTTTTGTTTTTTAAATCTTAGTATGTAGCATGATACCTGATATACAGAGGTGTGTAAAACCTGAACAGGAAATAAGTAACACTTCTTGCACTAGTCTAGATAACTCACTGATCTGAGGTCATTTTAGTGGGTTCCCTTTCCCTGTACTTAACTTTGACCAGTCACTAAATCAGTGGCTTTCAGCCAAAGCAGATTTATTATAGGCCTCTCTAAATCACTAAGATCAGAAGTTATGGGTAATAAACATGTGTTTCCCTCTAAAAACTCAACAGAAGAAAAGACCTCACACAGAAAACAACGGAACCGATAGCAATTGTTGACCAGCCTGCCCTGTGCTCTCCTTCCTCCTAGGTGGTCTACGGTGTGGAATGCCTCCACACAACCTTGCTTTCTTTCTGAGGAGTTTGTTGACCATGACAGCATACAATGATCTCTCTCCTTTGAAAAGGCACAAAGCAAAACGCTTTGCTTTTATATGGATTGTCTACCTCTCAGCATTTCATTCCACACACGGAAGCTGGCCTGTGGATCCCACCTGCTCACCAGTTGTCTTTTTATGTCCTAGAAGCCACTTAAAGGTTGTCACTTTTAAACTGTTTCCAGAAAAATAAAGAATAATATTGTGTAATGTGGGTAAATTTGTAAAGTAAGTATCAATGTCATCCCCATAAGGAATCTTGGCTGAGTGGTTCAGTTCCCTTTAGAGCCACATTACAGGTCAAATGCTGCTTCGTAGGGTTAGCAGTCCAAGCCAAACTCACTTTTCCAGTTCTGAAATCTTGAGCCTGTCTAAGGAAGGTGACTGTATCCAAACCTGTAAAACGGAACTCTACATTTTGGAGGAGTGTGGCTACAATCTTCTATTTTAGTATTTCATGAAACAAAGGAAACAATATCTAAGATTTTATTGTGCTAAAGGTACTAATATTATTAGGTTTCTTAAAAACACTGCTTTGCTTTAAAAGTTCAATATTATATACTACCTGACATTTTATTAAGGAATAGCAATCTTAATTAATTCAAATGTTAATATATAATGTTCTCAATAGGCATTATATTAATTCATATTGGAATAAAAATAAAGTCAAAAAGCAATTCCAAATACCTTACCTGAAATACTAACATCCTGCAGGAAATAATTACTCTAAGAAAAATTTTTCATTCAAATGGCAACTGTTTTTTGTTAGTTTTTAATTTTGTAATGAAGCAAATCAAGTGAATTATAAAATTCCATGACATATCTAAACAGTTTCAAAAAGGATCCTAGCATTCCCAACAATTATTTTGTAAGAGGAATGGGGTTAATCATTCCAACCAGAACCATAATCTACCAATTAATTCACAGTTAGATAGGCAACAGACAGAGCCATCTGTATAACTATTTGTACCCTTCCCAGAGGGGAGAGGAAAATAGGTGTGTCTCTTGAAACAGGTGATGGGTTGCCATGAGAAGAGTCTACCCTCAAGACATGGCTGAGTGGATTTCATTCAGAAAACATCTGCTGATGTCAACTGGCTCAGATGAACATTTCTTGCTCACTGGAACAGTTGGAAAGTGCAGTGTATACAGTCCCTAGACACAGCTGGGGTGCTGGGGCTTTCATTAGGTAAACAACCAGGGGCAGGTGGGGCTAATTGGATTCAACTGTTTTTGTGACAGCCAGGGCATGATGCTTACTTTCCCAAACTGAATCTTCCAGATACTTCAAGAACCAGAAACAAAGTTAGACAAATGAACCAAGGACAAGGCTAGGTGAAAGGAAACTGCTGTGTTAGTCTAGTTTATAGCCTAGCAATGACTGAGCGTGCATCAAGCTAAACTAGAGTGATAATGGTAGGGATGCAGGAAGAGCTAGCATCATGCTGCAGAAGAAAACCAAACAAAGCCAACAGTTCTGAAATAATGGCTATTGGAAGATTGTGTGAGAGTGGAAGTCACTGCTGTCAGTTGTGGATCCACTGCTGAGCCCACCAGGCTCCACTGTATAGCTCCGAGTCCACGGTAAGACAGCCTGGCTAAACTCACTGCATCACCAAACACAACAACGACAGACATGAATGGGGGAGGGGAGGGGTTGAGTTATCATCGTGCATTACATATGTACATAAAAGTGTCAAAGAGGGGCTGGAGAGATGGCTCAGTGGTTAAGAGCACTGGCTGTTCTTCCAGAGGTCCTGAGTTCAATTCTCAGCAACCACATGGTGGCTCACAGCCATCTGTAATGACATCTGGTACCCTCTTCTGTACACTGTATACATAACAAATAAATATTTTAAAAAAGTGTCAAAGAAAAATACAATTAATTAAAAGAAGAGAAGAGGAAACTGAAAAAGGAGAAAAAAGGAGAATTGGGATGAGGAAGATAATAATAATAATATTAATCAAAATAAGATTGGCTCATAATATGTAAGAGACAGACTATCAGTAGGTTTTTAGGCTTGTCACGGAGTTGTAGGTGGGTGTGTCTTAGTTAAAAACAGTCTATCATCAAATGATGCCAGCTCAGGAACTCAAGCTGAGCAGGAACCTGGAGGCAGGAACTGATGCAGAGGCCGTGGATGAACACTATTTTGTTTCCCATGGCTTGTTCAGCCTTTCTTATTGAACCTGAGACCACCAGCCCAGGGTGGCCCACCCACAGTGGGCTGGACCTTCCTACATCAATCATTAATTAAGAAAAATGCCCATAGGCTAGCTTACAGTTTGATCTTATGAACACATTTTCTCAGCTGAGGCTCCCTCCTCTCTGAGAACTCCAGCTTGTGTGAAGTTTACAAAACTAGCCAACACAGGGTGCACACTTCTTCCCAGGAGACACAGTCTAAGAAGAACGCAGTGACATTGCATACAGTCCATGGGAGACAGTTAGGAGGGCTTGAGGAAAGGGTGGGTTGGATCTGAGTGTTTGCAGAAGGCTACTCCAGGAGATAATTTAATTAACAATCTCAAAGAGGTAAGTTTGCATGATACTTTTTTTAACTGACTGACTTTGAGAAAAAAGAATTACATTGTAGCATAGGCAGTGGCGCAAACAAAAGTTAATGTGAAATGTGCTCCAACTATAAATATTCAGATTTTTCCTTTGGTAAACAAATTTAAATACATTCTATGTTTGATTATCCTTAAGATGTTTATAGAAAGACAGGCCAGGGAGTCCCCTTTGCCATATGCTCTCATTGCACTTAGGATTGAAGGACCCTGGGTTCTAGGGCCTGACCCAGGCATTCAGTTCAAATACTCAGCAGAGCACCCCTG
Source organism: Sigmodon hispidus (assembly GCA_004025045.1). Taxonomy (NCBI): domain Eukaryota; kingdom Metazoa; phylum Chordata; class Mammalia; order Rodentia; family Cricetidae; genus Sigmodon; species Sigmodon hispidus. The sequence goes on from PVIH01003595.1 coordinate 76,500, forward strand.
ATGAGAAAACAAACTAAATGGCCGTAATCAGCTCAGGTGACCATTAGGACAAGATGGTTGAGCCTGTGGTAAAAATTACCAGAAGTTCCAAGCAGAATAGCTGTGACCAACACCCAGTTGTAAAAACTCCTAACCAGCTGACTTTAAGGCAACCTTACAATTATAGTATGACCTTTAAAGTGACCAATCATGTATTACCCCAGTTGCTATGGTGATTTTATGGTTTTTTTTCTAGCCTTTAAAAGAGATATGAGATTGTTAATCGCTGCTACTCCCTGGCTCCCAAGGCAGGGAGGTAGCCTGCCTGTATAGACGAAATAAATCTTCTTGCTATTTGCATTAACTGGACTGGAGTCTGGGTTCTTGGGGCTCCCCTTTCTGAGGATAGTACCCTGAGTCTGGGGTCTATCAGGATACAGTATGAATCTCTGGTTTTAAGATCCTTTATCAAGGGTTCTTAATCCTTGCTATACATTAAAATCCACCGCCAACCCCTTCAAAAAAAAAAAAAACATTTAAATGTGTCTCTCAGGCTCCAGGTCCACAGCTGGGCCCAGCCTGGGCACAGAAACACTCACATCATTCTACTGTGTGGCCAGAGAAGATCTGGACCTGACTGCTGCCTGAGCCCTCATCCCCTCACATCAGCCTGGGTCTCTGCTGGGAATGTTGTCCCGCTTCTCCACAGCCAAGTTCAAGCATTACAGCTTCAGTGAGGTCTTCCTGCTCCTTACTTATAATGCAGCCCATGTGTCTTCTTTGTCACTGGACAGTCATCTGTCTCCTTTCACTAGACTGGAAAAACCATCACTGCAAGAACTTGCCTAACAGTTCATTTCTCCAAGTTTATCCCTCAGCAAATCACTGCAAATCCAATTCTTTTATATTAAAAATGAACAAATTATAATTGCATACACTCATAGAGTACAAAGTGATACTATGATTTATGAATATAACATGAAGAAAACTAACATATCCACCATTAAGACACATTATTTTTTTGAAGACAACATTTCAAACTTAATGACTCTGAGTTATATTTACTAGGTTCCACACAGTGCACAATACATTTCCACAAGGATGAGGAAAGCCTTACTTTTTCATCTAATGTAGGCTTTATACATTTATCATGACTCCATCTTCCGCTCCTCCAGCCATCTGGTAACCAGCATCCCACCCTCTTCCTAGAGACATGAGGAAATGTCTTTGTGTCTGCCTTATTGTACTTAGCATAGTTCTTTTCTATTCCATCTGTGTTGTCATAAATGACAACATTTCTTTTTAAAGAGCTAAGTAGAAACCCTCTGTGGATATGCATGCACCACATTTTCTTTCTCTCTTCATCTCTTGATGGACATTTGGGTTGATTCCATAACTTGACTATGTAAACAGTTTTAGTGACAAGGGACTGCAGACATCTTCTTGGCATACTAACTTTAATTTGGGGAGTAAACATCTAGAAGTGGTATCACTAGATATAACTTATTTGTAGTTTTTTGAGGAGACCTTTTTTTTTTTCCTCCCACAATGACAACACTAAGTTATACTCACAGCAACATAACTTCTCTCTACATCCCCAGCAGCAATTCATTTTGGCAACAACCTTAGTGACAACTATGTAAAGATATTCCGTTATTTTATTTTTTTACTTATTAAATAATTAGTGAAGTCCAGCTTTTCTAAGTGATACATCTGTTGGCCATTTATGCATCTTCTTTTGAAAAATTCCTATTCAGGCCTCTTACTAGTTTTACTTTTTGTTTTGTTTTGTTTTTAGTGGTGTAGGATTCAAATCTAGGGCCTTAAATCAGCTAAGTGGCACTCACGTCATACCCTCACACTCTTCATCCACTATTAATGAAATCTGTTGCTGTGTTTTGTTTGCTTGTTTGCGTGGAGTTAAATTTCCTACATGGTTTTCTACTAACTACTAATAAAATATATAGCTTGGAAACATCTTATTTCAAGTATAGGTTGTGTTCTCACTCATTTATTTCGGTATTCAGACCTTTGGTAGATGTATTTCCGTGTGTGTGTGTGTGTGTGTGTGTGTGTGTGTGTGTGTGTGTGTGTGTGTGTATGCGTTCATCTTCCCTATATTGGAGGTCAAAGGAAAAAAAAAACCACTTTGATATAGGAAGGCCATGGAGCTGTATTCTGTAGTCTCTTTGTGGTTTGGGGGCTCATGTGAAGGCTGCACTTCACTTTCATATATGATGTTAGATACTGAAACTCTTCTATGTATGCTTCCCCCACACTGCAGCTCAAGATAGTCCCATCCTTCTAATATGAATTCTTGGCACTTCTGTCAAAACACAATTACCTGTACATGCATGAATGCATCTCTGGGCTCTCAATTCTATTCTTCTGGACAATGAGTCTGTTTTTATGTCAGCACTGTGGTGTTTAATTACTATCACTTTGTAGCATACAGTTAGTGTGATGTTTCCAGTTTTGTTCTTTTAGCTCGTGATTGTCTTAGCTATTTTGGATTTTACTTTTGTGGTTCCACATTAATTTGATGTTTGAAAACATTTCTATGAAAATATACAGTAGGGGCTCGAGATATGGCTAGTGGGTAAAAGCACTTGTTCTGGAAACAACATGGGGGCCTAAGTCTAAGTCCCCAGTACTCACATAAAAAAGTCAGATATGGCTGTGCATACCTGTGGACGCCAAGATAGGAGGACTGAAATAGGTGGATTCTAGGAACTTGCTGGCTAGCCAGACTAGCCAAAATGAGGAACTTCAGGTCCAGTGAGATGACCTGTCTCTAGGCAATAGGTGGAGAAAACCAAATAAAATACAGACATGCTGTTCTACACGAATGAACATTGGTGCATGAATCCACACAATCATTTGCATATACCAAAAAACAATTCATGACCTTGGGGGGTGCTGCCTAGATCTGTGAAGAAAGGGTTTGAATTTTCACCATTGTGTGTCATGTTAACTGTGGGTTTACTTTATATGGATTTAACAATGTTAAGGTGTGTTCCTTCCATAGCACATTTGTTATATTTTCCTCAAGGGAGGACACAGAATTTTGTCCAACTTTTTTTTTTTTTTTGCAATCTAATGAGATGATCACACAGCTTTTTGTCCTCCACCCTGTTAATGTAATGCATCACATTTATTGATTTGGGGATGCTGATGTGTTTCTGCATTCCAAGGATAAATTCCACTCAATCACAGGGAATGATCCTCTTAATGCGATGCTGAATTTGATTTGCTAGTACTTTGTTGGGAAATTTTGTATCTTTGTTAAAAAGATTGGCCTGTGGTTTTCTTTTTATATAATGCTCTTGCCTGTCTTTGGTATTAGGACCTTAATAATTGCTGAATAAATAAAGTAACAGATTGAATGATGAAATTATATATTTGCAGTATTAACACTAGGGACACAGCAGAAGGCATAAACATATCTTTTCTGTGACACCAGCAAGCATTAACAATGCTATCAATGAAGACAGCAATAAGCTAATGTGCTAATACAGTAGTTATCGCAGTTTAGGCACTGTTCTAAGTTCTTTACACATGCTAAAGCTCTTTTTTTCCTGGTGTGTGTGCATGTATGAGTATGAGTATGGTATGTGTATGTATGTATGTGTTTGTGTGATATGTCTGTGGTATATATTCGTGAGTATGGTTTGTATGTATGTGCGTATGTCTACATGTATATATATGTGTATTTTGTAAATGATTATGTGTGTATATATATGAGTGTGCTATGTATATATGTGTTATGTAAGTTCATATGTATCTGTGTATATAAATATGCATGTACATATGTGCGTTTTGTGTACATATGAATGTATGTCTCTGTAGTATGTGTGACTGTAGAATGTATGTGTGAGAGTGGTATGTTTACGTGTGGTATATATATGTATGTGTGTATATGTATAGGTGAATGTGGTATCTCTGTATGCATGCATGTTGTGTGAAGTGTTTAGTGTGGTATATGCTCATTTTTGTGAGGATGCACATGTGTTATATAGACTCATGGAAGCCTGCTCTCTCTCTCACTCTCCACCGTATTCCATAGAGACAAGGTTTCTTCTTGAACCTGGACCTAGGCCAACAGCAAGACCCAAAGATCTTTCTATCTCTGATCCTCTCTTTCTCAGTGTTGGGGTTACAAATGTGTGTGGCCATGCCCTTTTACTTGGGTGTTGGGTCCTTGTGCAAGTCTTATGCTAGAATATCAAGCACTTCTGCTGAGTCCTCTCTCCAGCCGTGTGCATTCATGATGACATAACAGTCCTCTGTGGCAGGTTCATCACTTCCATTTGGTAGATGAACACCTGGGCCTGGAGGTCAGGGAATCTGCCCTTGGTTAGCTAGCTGTTGCGGTAGATCTAATCCAGGTTCAGGGCTGCTTTTCTGGAGCATGGCCTCCTTATTACCCCATAGTTCCTCCAAGCCTCCTGAAACATTTCTAGGTTTCCATTACTTTTTTAATTCCACTGCTTCTCATTTGGGCTTTAAAGTCAGACAGTTAGTTTCTAATGCATGCACTACGTCTTCCACACTCTGCCCTTTGCACACATTATTAACCTTTCTGAACTTCTGTGTCCCCCCCCCATGGGTAAGGTAAGGAGAATCCAATTTAATAGAATCATCGTGAGTGACTAGATAAGCTAATGACTTATGAAGTCCTCTGCACCGACTGACTGTGCACTTTACTGAGTATTTATTTCCACTCATGCCAGGTCCTTATTACTGTGCATCAAGGTTACTGCAATAGGCTCCTGTATAATCATAGTAGGTAAACTAGGGAGGAGAAACGAGGTTCACTGCTTCCTTCTGTACCTATAGGCCACATGGATAGGGAGCAGCATCTATAACAACTCATGGGGGCCAAGAGAGCAGCTGGTATGCAAAGTAAAGTGAAGTTCATCTAATCAATAACCATGAGTGCCCGGGATATGGAGATGTATTGTGCTAGTTCCTAGAGAAAATTATGTGCAAAAAAGTCACAGTAATTTCCTTCTAGAAGCTGAGAGCTCTGATAGTGATTTCTAACCAGTAACACACATGACAATCACTTCTAAAAGCACAGTTGCCAAGGCCTAATGCTCAATGGACCAACTGTGGCAAATCTAATATCTTAGATGTGAATCCACAGTTGGAGAATAATGTTATGAAAAGAAAAGCATATATATATTAATAACTTGTCAAATAACACATACAGAAATATAAGTTGTCTATGGAACAACTTTACAAACACATTAAAAAGCTCACTTGACTCATACTTTATATGAAGTAGATACTATATATTTTATAACATTCATTTGTATATATCTTATATTTAATAAAACTGTGTGTGATGGTTTAAATGATAATGGCCCCCATAGGCTTATTTGTGTGAATACGTGTTCTCCACTTGACAGAAGTTTTGGGAAGGATTAGGAGGTGTGGCCTTGTTGAAGAAAGTGTGTCATATGGGGTAGCCTGTGAGGTTTTAAGAGTCATGCTATTCCCAATGTGCCCTCTCTACCTTGTGCTTGTGGGTTGAGATGTGTGATGCCAGTTGCTCCTGCCATCAAGACTTTGTTCCTCTATTAAGGACTCTAATGCCTTGGAACTGTAAGCACAATTAAATGCTGTCTTTTATAAATTGTTCTCGTAGATTTCTCTCATGTTTATAGTTTATTAGGTTGACAAATATTAAAGGCAAGCTCAATTCTGTTCTTGATCCTACATGAAAGGTGCCTCTAGTTATGCAGAGATACTATTTCCTGAATCTGAAGGCATCCATGAAAGTCCAGTTTCTGCTAGTTAACACAATGGGCTCTTCCATCCACTTGGACCATGTTGTCTACCTCACCCCATACCAATCATATAGTTCTCTTTAACATAAAATGGGAAAAATTTCAAAACTTCCCTTTCCTACCAATCTATGCACTTGCCCTTGTTTCCCTAACACATCCACTTATCCCTTCTGCTTCATTGTGAGTCATTACCATTCAGTTCAGCAGAAGTGTCCTTGGTCATCCAACAAACATGCCAAAGGCTAACAAGCCTGAGCTGGACTTGTTTCCTTGCCATCATAGTTTATCAAGTGTGTCCTTTACTACTCTAGAATCAGATCCAGGGCCCCTGTGAATGCAGTCAAGTGCTCTACAGCAATTCCCCTATGCCTCATGCTCAACTAGTGAGTGTGTCCTGCTGTACGGTGTCTTAAACACTTGAGCATAAGCTCCATTCCTTAGGCAGACATAGTGAATGGCTGAAAGGTGAGTCTCCAGTTCTTATAACCCCTAATAGTAGGCTGTGTATGATATTAATGCATCTCTAAGTGTATGGCAGAGGTTTTATTTGTATTCTCTACCAGGTCCAAAGTTATGGCTGTGTATGTGTGTGTGTGTGTGTGTGTGTGTGTGTGTGTGTGTACACATGTACACTGTACCAGACCTCCCGAAAAAAATTAATGAAGTGATGCCAAATTAGAATGAAGAGGAACTTTAGAAAACTGTGACTTCCAAACATCAAATGACTCCTTTGGGACAGATGGAACTGCTGGTTGAATCTCAGGGCAAAGCGGACAAGCATGGAGAGAGAAGCATTTGGCTGGGAGGTAGCAGAGCAATGGACAGACTGCCTGATCAGGAACATGGCACATTTCAGAACTCACAACTGAGCTTCCCTGAAGCTCCAAGGGGTGTGACTAATTAAGAAAAACACTTCTAGTCCTCATTTCCCTTTTAGGGAACATCTGTATCCCAAGCATGTACCATGACATCATTATCCCAGAGCAGTCTGTCTCCAGAGCGCTGTGCTCACACAGGCCAGATGCCTTGACCTTTCCCTGGATCTTAAAGCTTACAGTTTTGCTCAAGGTTTCCTGGACGACTCAGGAGATAATCCGGCGCTCAGCAGAGGGCATTGTGAGCTTGGGGATTGGACAGTTTCTGTAGGAGAGCTGCTAAGAATCCTGTGGGAGAAAGTCAGATTGCAATGTTTCCCTGCTTCCTCCCTCCTTCCCTCCCTAGTGTTATATCATTTTGGATCATTTGAATTGTACATGGCTTTCTATTTAAATCAGTCATTTGCTGGCAGCAAAACTAGAACATTTCCTGTTTTTCCTCTCACTGTAATCAGGATTTGGTTGTCCAAATTAGGACTGCCCTAATTACTCCTCAGCAGGTGCCAATCCGGGGGAGGGCAGCATGCTGGAAGAGAGGAAGTAAGGACATTGCATCTTCAGAGTCACACAAGAAGAAAATACATTTTTCCCTAAGCCTGAAAAACTTGATTAAGTCACAGAAACATGCACCATGGGATGTGTGTGGAGAATGTACACACATGACCATGAATTGCTGTAAAGCAAGAGTAAAGATGGTTTTCTACTTATTTGCTGTCAAAGGTTTACAGATTTGCTTTTTCCAACCCAGAGATGACTTCAAATTAGACCCATATTCAGCACCCACGTACATGACCCCCCGGACAAGCTTGTGTGGAATAATGTGACAGCTGGAAACAAGAAGAGGATATCATTCTGGAGACTTTGGCTGTGTAAGGGTGTGTTTCCAAAGTAGTTCAGTCTCTCAAATGAAAGAATCAAGATCATTTTTAGGAGTGCCACAGGTTAAGAACGTAAAGCAATGGCTATGCTCTAAAGAAACAGCACATTGCTCAAGCCTGACGGCCTGTTACCTTAGTTAGGGTATCTATTGTTGTGATGAAACACCATGACCAAAAAGTAAGTTGTGGGGAAAGGGGTTTAATTGGCTTATATTTCTACATGGTAGTCCATCATTAAGGAAGCCAGGACAGGAAGTCAAACAGGACAGGAACCTGGGGGCCATGGCTAAGGCAGAAGTCATTGAGGGGTCCTTTTTACTAGCTCACTCCTCAGGATTTGCTCAGCCTGCTTTTTTACAGAATGCAGGACTACCAGCCCAGGGAGGCACCACCTGCAATTGGCTGGGCCTTTCCCCATCAATCACTAATTAGAAAAATGTCCTACCTTAGTCCTATCTCAAATGGATATGCATTGACTCACCCTAGGACTCCTTACCCTTTCTGAAGAATGGGGGACAGGGTGTGTGTGTGTGTGTGTGTGTGTGTGTAAAGCTGGGGAACAATGGTGGGCGATCCCCAATCTTTTGTAGGCATATTTATTCTATTTATTCTCATTCTCTCTCTCTCTCTCTCTCTCTCTCTCTCTCTCTCTCTCTCTCTCTCTCTCTCCCTCCCTCCCTCCCTCCCTCCCTCCCTCTACCTCTCCCTCTCCCTCTCTCCCCTAGGTGTGGCTACATAAATCCATGTGCCCATCCTTTCTCTTAAAAGGAGACGCCATGTTGCAATCTGTCTCTTCTGCTTTTCTGTGCTTGTACTCACCTGGCAACTCTCCTGAATAAACTCTTGTGTGGCTCTGGTAGTGTGTGTGTGTGTTTCTTCTCATACGCAAAACCAACTCCTCTGCCTCCTAATCTCCCTCTCAGAGAGCCACCTGCCTCCTGAATGCTGGATTAAAAGCATATGCCACCATGCTCGGCTAGAGACATTTTCTTATTTGAGGTTTCTTCCTTTCAGATGACTTTAGCGTGTGTCAAAAATGACACAAAACTAGGCAGCACACATGGGTTTCAGCTTGGGCACACACACAGTGGAAAGAAATAACTGATTCCCTCAAGTTGTCCTCTGATATCAATATGAGTACCCCAAACAATTAATAAATATAATACATAGTAGATGGAAAACACAGGCTTACTTGGAAATATAAATATAGAGAGATAATTGAATTCCTATCCCTAAGAGTTCACAGTGAATAAAACTATTCTCATTTGTCTAAAACCAACCATTCTACCTATGTATGAGATTGTACCCTTACATACCTGTCCCAAATAGAGCTTCATAGTCTCCCTTTGTTTCATATACTAACAATCCTCTCTCCCTACCAAATGTTTTCAAGTATAGATATGCATGCATTCCCCTTTGAAAATGACACACCAAATATAACAAACTTCTGTGTGACCTCAAATCTCTAGCTACTACCATATTCCTGTTCCCCTCTGTAGTGGCACTAACTATAAATAAACACTTAGCCTATGTTTCAATTTTCTATACCTATACTTGACTTTCTCATCAATGCCATTCTGTTTTGCATCCTAACGCCCCATAGGAACAACTCTTGTGATGGTCACCAGAGACCCACCTTGAGAAAGACATCACCCAGTCCATGCTCTGAGTAGACTCAACAGCACCATCTGCTTCAAGCTTTGCTTGGCTTCCATATTAAATTCTTTTGAATCCTGTTTCATTGGTTGTTGCTTCTGTCCTGGCAGCTACTCCTAATTCTGCACACTTCTTAGGCCCACATTTTTCTTTTCATTTGTGCCATAGCTAGCTATACTTATCCCAAAGAGGTTTCACCAAGTATCACAGCTTCAAATACTATCATACCTCTATCTTCAGGCCATGGTTCTCTCTTTATGATGAGTGTATCTAACTGCCTGCTTGTAACCACAAGAATGTCTACTAGAAACTTCAAATTTAGGGTTTTTTTTTTTTTTAAAATAGGAAATCATTCAACAAAACAGCTTAAGTTGAAAAATTAGTGGATGCCTCTTGAGCCATCGTTACCAGGTGAACATGTATATAATTACGTAGTGCTTCTAGCTGAGGGCCTGTCTTTGGCTCAGGGTCAGGCCTTACAGCCAGTGTGAATGGCTCATTATATATCTGCTCTACTTGTCCTCAAATCTGTACTATTCTCTTCCTCAGTAGAAATGTATTCAGAATTTAAAAGCAGAAGATGGGAGTGGTGTGGGTTTGCACATACTTTCTTGGAAGATGTTGAAGGGAGAGCAACACCAACACCAACACCATTTCAACCTAGATATCCCTCAACCTAGAAGTGAGTGACAAAAATATGGGACAAGTACACAATGGAGTATCACCCAGCTGTTAAAAACAAGGACACCGGAAATTCAAGGCAAATAGACGGACCTAGAAAAAAATCATCCTGAGGTAACCAAGACTGAGAAAGACAAACATGGTGTGTACTCCCTTAAGTGGGTCTTAGCTGTAAAAGAAAGGATAACTATGCCATAATACAGAGACCCAGAGAGACTAGGAAACAGAGAGGGTTTGTGGGGGATGCCTGGATTTCCATGGGAAGGAGAAAGAGAAGCAACTTCCTGTGTGGACTGAGAGTAGGAGGGGATGGGAACCTGAGTTATGAGGTTTGGTGGAGGGGAACGGGGAGCACTAAAGAGACCACTAAAAGGAGGGGCATCTCAGGGTCAGGTAAACATCTGCTACAAGGCAATCTCCTACAAGGATGACCCCAGCTAAGATCCCTAACAACAGTGAATATGTAGACTGACTAGCCATATCTGTGACCAGATTGGTGCCTACCCCAACTGTCATCAGAGAGGCTTCAGCCAGCAACTGATGGAAACTGATGCAGACCCACAACCAAACATTAGGTGGGTTCCGAGGAATCCTGTAGAAGAGGGGAAAAAGGATTGTATGAGCCAGTGAGGTAAAACTTATCATGAAAAAACTCACAGAATCAACTATGGGCTCTTCCGGGCTCATAGGGACTGAACTGACATGGCAACCAGGGAGCCTGCATGGGGCTGCCTAGGTTGTATGCAGGTTTGTTACAGTGTGTAGCTTAGTGTTCTTGTGGGACTCCTAACAATGGGAACAGGGGCTGTGTCTTGACTCCTTTACTGGTGTTTGGGATCCTATTCCTCATACTGAGTCACCTTGCCCAGCCTTAATCCAAAGGGAGGTGCTTAGTGTTACTGCAACCTGATATGCTTTGTTTTGTTGATACCCATGGAGGCCTGCCTTTTCTAAATAGAAATGGAGGAGTGGATGGGGGAATGGGTGGGACTAGGAAAAGAGGATATAAAATAAATAAATAAACAAGTACACGATTTATTTTAAAAAGGTTTAGGCTTAGTGGTGCACAGTGGCACATGCCTACAATTCTAGTACTTCAGGGCTGAAGCAGGAAGAGCTCCCATTTAGGGCTGGCCTAAGTTCCACACCTGTCTCTAAAACTAAATCCAAAATGTCTGGGCAAGAAGCACTGAGAAGAAAAATGTTTGTGGAAGAGCAGCAGATACCACAAATATGTGTTGTCATGAGCAGTGGTAAAGAGAACCACCACTGCCACTGCCACCACCACCAAGAAAATTACAGCCAAATAATTTGGATGTCATTTCCTTTGGCTAGAAACAGGTATAAAGACTGGCACTTGTGGAACACCTTTTTTAGGAGAGGGAAGTTAGAGGAGAGAGGTTATGCAGCTGTCCACGGTCATATGATGAGGAGGCAGAAAGCTGTCATTGACACTGCCTGTAGGGCCTGCTTCCAGCTAGCACCACCGTTTAATATAAACATACACCTGGCGAGGATGGCCCAAAAGGCACCCTAAATTTTCTACTGAAGCTGCTTCGTTGAATGGTTCTCTATGAAGAAACTAGCTGAAGGGAGGTGTGGAACTTAGAGGAATAGCTCAGAATTTTTGATGACAGAATGAGGATTCAAAAATATCTTAATAGACCCAGATGAGGAGTTAAAAATAATACTGCATTCAATGGGTGAGTGTGAGATCTTGAATCTATGTTTAAAAGTTCCCACAAACTGCAAAGAGAAAGATGCTTTTACCCTTATTTCCTCTAAAACCTCCCCTTCCCTCTTCAGCCAATCAGTGACCTGGCATCACATCTTCAATACCTCCTGGACTGTCTCCCTCCTCTTCCTCTCCATTCCCTCACCTATCCCTAACAAGCACTCTCCTAGCATTCTTCCTTCTCTCTCTCTCTCTCTCTCTCTCTCTCTCCAATCCATCTAAACACAAAAGCAGAAAAGCCTCCACAGAGACTTCTCTGCACCTGGTCCTCCCATCATGCCTTCCCTGGATCTGCACTGCCTGATGTAAGTAGGACCTCCTGGGCCTGCATTCCAGAGCCCCCAATGCCATCCACACTTGCCCTTCCTTCTCTACACCACCTAGCCTCCTGGATGCTGCCCCTGTTCCATCCTACCCTCCTTAAGCTTCTTTGTCTCAATCACCCTCATTCCTCAGCAAACCAGCTCACATCCTTCTGCAGTCCTCCACTGCTCTCATGAGTAAGGAATCCATCCCTATGGTATGGCCCTTCTCTGTTTAACAGGATGTCCTCTCACAACGTGATGCTGTGGGAATATACATTCTGTTTCTTTGCCGCATACTACTTTACCTGCACTGTAAGTTTCCTTAAAGGTAGAGTCTGTGGCTGGTTAACTTTGGACTCACACACGATGGATGATGGACAGCAGTGCCGTGGTGGATGCTCAGTGAGGTTCTACCCAATGCATTGCCAAGATACAAAAAGAATTGAGTATAGCCTTGGCCCCTAAGAGAGGCATGTGATGGAGCTACTCTGTTATGCAGAGCACACCTGGATAACCAGTTCAGACTGGGTGGAGTCTTTTTTAAGATGGACGCTATCAGGCTAATGGCAATGAAGGCAGATGACTGGGATGATGTCCAGTCTAGGGGAGAAAACGTCAAAAGAAAAACTCCACAATATCTATCTTTATAAATGTGCAAGATTTTCATACATAAGGAACAAGAATAATTTCACTCTGATAAAAAGAAATATGTGTTCTGAAAAGGAATTGTGGGACCTCAGTCTCATAATGTTTCCCTGATTCTTGGTTTAAAATCCTTTGTCAGAGGCTCACAGCAATGAGACCATGTTATTTTGGACTGGAACAGCCAGAAGACAGCCATTCACTACGCAGGTTAATTGTTCAAATTATTTCATTATAGTAACACAAACCTGACTAATACACAATGGCTTCCGATCACTTCACATGTTGAGAGGAAATGATGAATAAGGTGCCAAGCTCTAGGAACTAAAATTTTCTGTCAAAATAATTAAAGCAACAATACTTAATAATGCCTATCAGCAGAATTTAGATTCAAGAGCTAATTATTTTATTATAAGTTATTTATTATAGTTCAATTATATGTAATATTCATCAACATTATTACTGGTGAGAAATTAGTTGATCCATATTCAGATATATGTATACTTCAAATAATTTTTAAAACTTAATGGTGGTTCCTTATAAACATAAATCACAGTTATTAAAGTCTAGTTTTAAAATGTTTCCACTGCTTAAAATTGAGATTTCAATGTTTAAAACATTTTAAAATTCTCATTGGTAGGTGACACATTGCTACAACCATTTTGGAATTTATTTTAAAGCATCTGAAAATAGAAGACCCATGGGACAAGCCAGAAGTTTCAATTTCAAACAAATACTTTAGGTCAGTGGATTGAGCAATTTGTATACCCATTAAAAGAATTTGTAAAAACTACAGTTTCCTCTCCACTTGTTAAAGCTGACATATAGTTGTTTTGGGTATGAATTTAAATTCTTACAAAACTCAGGATTTTCACATATCATAAATACATTTAAAAAAATCATTATTTTAAGTGGTCCCAAAGGCTAGGAACAGAAATACCACATGTTCTCTTTTAGATGCAGAATCTTTACAATTCAAATCCTGAGAAGCAGAGAATAAAAACTGTGGTTACTTGCGTTGCATGTAAGGTAGGAAAAGAGGGTATTGGATCAAATACAACATGTATTTAATAACTGACTAAGTGTGATGTCTCATGCCTGTAATAATCTCTGGACATAGTAGCAGGCAGATCTCTGAATTTGAGGCCAGAGCAAGTTTCAGGACAGCCCGACTATACAGAGAAACCCCATCTTACTAAAAACAAAAACAATGTCTCAGTAGATTTTAAATATTCACATCACACACATTAAAAAAGCTATATGTGGTGACACATCTATCATACACTGATTTAATCATTACATATTTAAACACTGAAATATCTCACTGTTTTATAAGTAACTTGAATTATTACTTTTCATGTAAAAATAAAAAATGTACTTAATTGAATCTGAATCTGACAGAGATTTGAATTCTTCTATTGTATATTTATAATATATAATAAATGCTCTTCTTCTGGGCCCTTTCTTTTTTTTTCATTGAATACCAATTATATTTTACTTTTTCACTAAATTTTATTGTAATAGAGCTCATCTTTTGCTTGAAACACTGGCTTATTATGTTGTAATTTTTGGCAAAGCAAATTTGCATAAACTAATTTTAAAATAGGAATTTATGTTTTCTGCTACCACATATATAAATTTTTAATATTTTTGAATTATAATTATTTATTCTCTAATTGAATATAAAAATATTACTAGTGTATTACTAGTATATGATTTTAACCTAATATGCTGATTGTTCAATAAATACAAAAGTAAATATTGTTGGGAGCACAACTGAATGGGATTAAGGTTTTTAAATTTTAATTGAGCTATGAGATGATGGATAAACAGCATTTGCTGCTGGAGTGAGGGAGGTTTCCATTCATGTATATAATATCACTCTTTCAGATTACTTTTTTTCAACTTTGCTTCCTAGCTCACCTAGAATGACACTCAGACATTTAAATCTTCAAATCTTGTCTTCTCAGACCCTCCTTGCTTGGTCATTCTTCCCAGGTAGGCAATCCTTATTGTCCCCTCCTAATACATGGCCAGGATGGATGTTAGTGTCTTCTCCTTTACTGCAATGCCTTATGATTCTCTCCACTTCCATGAATGTCATCTGTCTACTATGTCACCTTCTGCAAACTCATTGTCTATAATCACCTTTTCTCTGTGTTTTCACACAGATTATGATTATACACTGTACTGTCTCTATTGTTAATTATATATCACATTTAATTTAGTATTTTCTTATACATTCTTTTTTCTGTAATTGTTTCAAGTCTTGTCAACCAGGTCATAATTTGTGCCTATTATTAGTTTCTATGTGAAATGCTGTGATCTTTGTATGAGCACTGGGTAACTTGATAAACCTTGAGAAGGAAATCTGAGGTCTACCTAAAAGATTTCAAGTTCATACACTGTTTTTCTCCCTTTAACTGATGCTGAAAAAAGGTCTAATTGTCCTTTTCTGATAGTAGAAAGGCTTCATATCAATGTCAGCAGGAATGCATTCTTAAGAATGAGAAATACTTTATATACTAGAATATTAGGAGTTTTAAATCACTCTATTATTAGGATCTTTTCACTCTCCAAGTAGACTAATAAGACCTGAAGTTTCTGTGAGGAAAGCACACTCCTGTTCCTAGGTTTCTATGAAACTCCAGCAGCAGACCCGTGAGCTGAGCCATTATAACTGTCTTAAGGGCCTCTGCCTGCTCCTTTCCTTCCCCGCAGCAGCAGCTCCACACTGAGCTGGCATGGTGCCTGCAGCTGTACCTGTAGGCTGTGGAGCAGGTGTCCTTGTACTCCTGGAGCTTCACACACACCATATTGAGGAACTGATCTGAATATGCACTCAAGTCATGCATCAGGTTCATGAGGTCCTGCACTGTCTTCTCCACAATGATTGTGCTCTGGAAATGAACAAAAAAAGAGAGGACACCAAAGCATGTGAGATTTATGTTTAAGAATAATATACAGGACAAGTAACAACAACTGAAAGAAAATGACCACTTAAGGCACTTGAGCTTCCTATAGGTTATGGCACTTAAAAATATAAGTTAAATCAATAACTAAATAAACATCTCACACAATGCTAGCCTTTCAAAGACTTGAAAAGTCTGTTACCAGGGTTGGCACAGAATAGGGATTTTCAAAAGGTTTTGTGGACTTTATGAAATTTACCAGATGTCTCTAAATCTGTTTTTTATTTTTTAAAAATAATGCTTGGGGGTGGAAACCAGGACTTTGTACTCTATCCTTGAGGTGTTTTATTTATTTATTGGTTTGTTTGTTTGTTTGTTTTGTGTGTGTGTGTTTAAGACAGGGTTTCTCTGTTTAGCCCTGGCTGTCCTGGAGCTCCCTCTGTAGACTAGGGTGGCTTGAAACTCACTGAGATCCACTTGCCTGTGTTGGAATTAACGGCCTAGATCGCCATCACCTGGCCTCCTTTGCTGTCTTTGAGACTGGGTTTTGCTATGTAGCTCTGGTAGGCCTTAAACTCAAGGTATAGTCCAGAATGGCTTAAATTCCTGATCCTTTTGCCTTCATTTCCTAAGGGCTAGGATTATAGGCTTCTACCACCACAACAGGACTTTCTGTAGGTTTTAAGAAAGAGCATTCATAGTCAATGGGAGCCTTATTTATCAGCTCCAGGGCTGTACTTAGAGAGTAACATCCCACTACTGGCAGCTCAAAGAAAAAGCTTCCATTATTTATTATAAATTTAAAAACTATCACTGTATTGAGAACAACAAGTAACATTTGGGTTTTATCTTACAGTTGCAATGTGTTTGTAGCATGTTTTAAATTACTTGAAAGTCATGTAATTCTCATGATTACCATGAATGATAGGGCTCTTACAAGTGCAGGGTAGAACACTAGGCACGCCCCTTGCTTTAGTTTGTCTAACCCTTTCAGGATCCCTACAATTACTGTGAGTGAAACAGGCTGAAAAAGATGAAACAAAAACAAAACAAAAAACAAGAGCTCCAGGTTCTGTTCATTTTTTTCTTTTTCTGTCCCATTCTGATTTAACTCCGGCCCTGAGTTCTGTCCAGAGCCCACTGGTGTCCTCCCCCCACAATTTGCTGGGTTTCACATTTATTTCTGTTACTATACCAATCAAAGGGGATATCCAACTTTCCACGAGAAAGGCTACTTGCTCACAGTTTAGAGGTTTCAATCCATAATTTACTGGGTAGGTTGTTTGGAGTCTATGCTGAGGCGGCACACAATGGTGGAATCCCATGGTTAAACTAAACTGCTCCAGGCATGACTGGAGCCTAACAGAAGGGAATAGTACTGGACTCTACGGTCTCCTCCAAGGACACACCCTAATGGCCCGAAAACTGTTCCCTACACCCCACTCAGAGCTTCAGCAGATTTCCAATAGCTCCTCTCAGAGCATAAGCCTTTAACACATGGGTTCTTGGGGCAAGTC
The DNA here is from genome assembly GCA_004025045.1 of Sigmodon hispidus. Lineage (NCBI taxonomy): Eukaryota > Metazoa > Chordata > Mammalia > Rodentia > Cricetidae > Sigmodon > Sigmodon hispidus. Next base: position 93,475 of record PVIH01003595.1, read on the forward strand.
CAGAGCAAAATGATGGCATTATTGTCAGCACCATTAAAGAAGGGCCCACATAGACTAAGACTTTAAAATGGAACCAAAGAATTTCCAAAGAGAGAAATAATAAGACAGTCTTAATGCTGAGGGTATTATGTAGCAAATTAGTGTTACTTCTGAGAAGAGGATCATTCAATAAACTCTAAATCTTTGGTTAAAAAAGACTGAATTGTTTAAACCATTATTTCATGTTTCTTGCTAAAAGAGCAGAATTACGCTGAAGTAAATATTAATCACATGCTTAGCACTCTGAAATCCTTTGGTCAATAAAGAGTTTGTTATATATTTATTTAAATAAAATTACATAGGCTATAGCAGACTTAGCCATAAAAGAAACATCAAAAATATTTTTTCTAATCTCACAGTGACTTAGGAATCAAAGGCATTTTACTATGCTTAAAGATACACAATGATGTCAGGAGGGTTTTAGGTAATCCGCCCCCCCCCTAAATAAAAAAACAGATAAAAGTACATACATTGGAGAATTAGCCTGGACTATGAGTTACAGTTGTGTGCCATTTTGAGATGATTTGGTGGTACAGGCTTCTGCCTACTAGGCCTTCTCCTTCCCTCCCCACTCCTACTGAAATAATTAGGAGGAAAGAAAAACGGAGCATTACACTATGTAAGAAAAAACCTCATAGGAAACCAAATTACAGTCTCTATAGAATCCTCACAAGTTCAACTTCCTTTTCTGTATTGATTTTGAGATTAAAGCATTGCAGCTTCACCCTGATCTATAATCCCATTCGTCTGTATTTGTGTGTGACTGACAGGAATTGATTCTGCCTAGCTACATGTCCCCACATTAAGCATCTAAAATCCTCATCCCAATTCAGGATACAGGATTTCCTACAAAATGTGGACAGCAATTAATAAAGCGGAGGAGCTCAGCCATCCTCACAAAGCCTGCTTCAATTCAAAAGCATTGCAAGACGAACACAGGGAGATGAATAATCATTAGGAGAAGGCCTGGTTCACCCCCAATTACAAGACTGATAATCAGCTCTGCAGTAGCTTGGGTAACCCCTTCCTTTATTATGACTCAATTTAGTCCATGAATAACAAGGATAATTTGATTGCTCCTTTATTGGACCACATGACTCATGTATTCAATCTGTGCATTGGTGCTGTGACACTAGCTGAATTAGTGTATAACTATTCTCAAGCTTTTGCAGGTGTCCCAAGTAGATTATCAGCTTCTTAGAAGTGACTGACACACCCCTTTTCTTGTTGGTCATCTCCTATCCTTCCAATTGATGGTCACATGTCAATGAGTGTTCATATAGGAAATACAAAAACTTCTCACTGAAGGTCACACAGGCAAGGGGTGTGAGAAACAGGTACCTGTATTTTGCAATCTCTTTGGGTAGAGGAGGTTTGTTCTGTGTCTACTACAGTGCTTTATGGTAATAAGAATGAAACAGATAGAATTTGGAGGAGAAAGGATGACTGAGTAGCCTCTGGAGGTTGAGGTTTTATGGGTGAGCAGGAAGTACCAGCACAGACTACTAGAAAGGCACAATTTAATTCCAATGGCTGTGCTTGACATGGCATCTATGTGATGCTCTATGATTCCATACAATTTCCCAGCTCTTTGGCTGGTTTACCTTGTCACCACAGCACTATGGATAATCAATCACTGCATTCTCTTCAAGGAAAATGAAACTGCATTTTGCACAGTGATGGAGATTTTTATGGGAAAAAAGTCCACCTTTTCAAAAAGTTACAACAATTTCCAAATCAGTGGCTCTGACAGATAAATGCTGGAAACATTACATTTCAACAAGGTCAATCCTGTTTTTATTTGTTTGATTTCTTTAGTATCACCACTGATTTACTGGCTCATTATTAATTTAGAAGTTTTCTGCTGTGAATATAAGGACGTCATAATATGTAAAAGTGATTTTATTCATTATGATTCCTATTAAACACGTTTGAAATGACTTATATTTGTTTAGGAACAGCTAAGTTCACATTTTTTACAACTTATTAGCAGGTAACAAAGTCTGAGCATGACAAAAGAACAAGGAGGAAAAAACCCCTCCAAACAGCCAATGCAATGAAAAACTTGCATGAAAAAGAAATTGGAGTTTATTACAGGGATGCAACAGCACTCTAAAATGGAAGGGGCATATAAGAAAAATGTGGTTCTGCATTAGGAAAAAACATGTAGAGTTAAACTTTAACTCAATGGTAAAACACTTGCCAGCATGAGGGTGGTCCCAGAATTGAACCTCCTCACTATACAAATAAATAAATAAAGCTTATGGATGGAGATCATTGGGTTTTTTGAAACCTAGACCACTGTTGCCAAAATTGAGCTCCATAAAATGATACTAATATTAATATTACAGAAAATTAGAAACATGCTCAAATGCTTTGGAAAATGGTTAGATAAAGAAAACTGAAGTATGTTTCTTTACTAGCAGAGTTGAAAGCCTTCATAATACTAATGTTATTGAATCTTCAAGTGATGACTTTAGTATGCAATCTTATTCTAATTAACTGACTTTAGAAAAACCTTACAACAAAAAACCATTTGTCATAGTCTATCCCTTTATACCTGCTGAAATGTATTTGTAGAAGACCGTTTTAGAGTGACTCTCCCCAGCTCTTTGGTTATAGTGTTTGCTAATGGAGGCCCTGTTACATGCTTGAACACACAGAGGAAGAATTCTAAGGCTCTTTTCCCCATCCATTCATTTCCTTTCTTATACTACAAACCTTAGCTTTGGCTCCTCTACCTACCTATGCCTCTCTCCAGTTCCAGTGAGCATGCACATTCCTGGCTTAACCACACTAGATTACCAGTCATCCATCCAGCGCTTGCATCCAGATAACCCCCTGCCTCTCTGCCTTAAAATACCCTACATCTTTCTGTCTACAATTCTCTTCCTATCTTGTGAATTTCTTTCTTGACACATTAGCATATGCTACTCACTTTAAGTGTCCTCTTCTGTGCCACAAAAACTCCTTGGATAAACATTTTCAGTCTGGTGTCTAAATAGGCTCTGGTAACTACTGTTTTTTTTTTTTTGTTTGTTTGTTTTGTTTTTTTTTCTTTTTTTTAAACTTGGCTGGCTCATCCACTAGACTATACCTATAAAACCAAGGAATCTTTATTCATTCATATCACTTAAGAGCTGGGCCATATATCTCACACAATGTAGGTTATCTGTAAATTGTTTTCAATGAAGTAATGCATAATACATTCCAGATGATGGGCAAACACACACACACACACACACACACACACACACACACTCTCTCTCTCTCTCTCTCACTCACTCACTCACACACGAGTATTTATTGTTGAGATCAATTAAAACAGTGATTTCCCTCCAAGGCGGTAGGCTCTCAGAGTAAAGAAAAAAAATCTTCTAGGTGCTGGAAATATTTGGAATGGGTAGCTACTACATGAATAAAAGCACTGATATTCTTTGCACTTAAGATGAGTGCAGGTGAGTGACAAGCCTGCTAGCTTGACCATGTCCACCTACTAGACTGTGTTTCCCCTGGCCCACTCAGCTACCAAACCCCACCTACCTCATCATCCACCCCAAGGCCAGCCCTTCCCTGTAACTCCAGCAGACTCCATAGGCCCAGGTACAGTCCACACCAGGCAGAAGAACAGCATCCCCTCCACTGGGCTACATAGTCTGGTCTACAACTTCAGAAAAAGACTTTGGTTTTACAGGAGGTCAGGCTGGATCTAGGCATCCATGACCCTGCAAACCTTAGCAGAGACACCCCAGTGGACCTGATGACTTGGCAATTAGCAGAACCCATGGCCACTTAGGTCAGAAGACAAGACAGAAACCAGAAAACGAAAGAACAAAACACACATCTAACAAAAACAAATCCAAGAATCAACACCTAGACTTGTAATAGTCCAAAATCTAGATGTTCAAAGGTCGGTGTAGGAACACATTCAATATCAGAAGGAACAATATGGCACCACCAAAACTCAGTGATCTTATGCCACCAAGACCTGAGCATTCCAATGCAGTTGAGTACAAGAAAATGACCTACAAGTAACTTTATGAAGATGATAAAGGTTCTTATGAGGAAATGAAAAACTTCCTTAAAGAAATCAGGGAAAAGACAAACAAAACACACTGGAAGAAATCAGTAAACCCCTTTTTAAAATGCAAAGAAATCTGAGAAAAAAATATCAAATAGGTGAGAGAAATTATTCAAAATCTGAAAATTGAAATAGAAACAATAAATAAAATACAAAGAAAGACAATTCTGAAAATAAAAAAATCTGGATAAGTGAACGGAAACTATAGATGTAAGCATCACCAACAGAATACAAGAGAAGGAATAAAGAATCTCAGGCATTGAAGATGTACTAGGGGAAGGAGAGTCATGAGTCAAACAAGGTTAACTCTAAAATTTTCTAACACAAACCATTTTGGAAATCTGGGATACCATGAAAAGAGCAAACCTAAGAATAACAGGAATAGAAGAAAAAGAATAATTCCAATACAAGGGAAAAGGAGGGAGGGGGTTAAGGAGAGGGCTTCCTGGATGAAGGTGCCTGACACTAGGCCTGATAAGCTGAGCTCAATTCTCAAGACTTCTAGGAACAAAGACTGGACCTCACGAGGTAGAGATGTCTATGAAATAGCATTTCATGGGAAAGAAAAAAGAAGAGGCTCAAAGCTATCCTTTATTCTCAAGCCTTCCACAAAAAGGTTATATTCTATTATATATAGTATATATATTATACTATACTTGCTTCCCTAGTCCAAAGTGTTACAGGTACAACCAATCTTAGTCACATTTTTAGGGTATGGGAACTAACACTGGAAGATGGGATAAGGATGGCATCAGCTAGAGCTTTGCTAACCCTGGCTGACATGCCCTCTACAGTCCTGTGCAGTGGTCCCTATGATGGAGAAAATATGCATATCATTCATTACCTTTAGGGTTGTCCTATTTTGATAAACATTGTATTCAGGAACTAGCTGGAGCTGGATTTTCAAACATAATTCCTTAATTACAGCTCTTCCTAATTTCTTGTTGGGCTTTAGCATTTCCAAAGTAGATGTTTCACAAGTGTAGCTGTTCCAGAGTGTGGACATTCAACACTATAAATATGCTATAATTGTTTAAAAAAAAATCACCTGGGATGGACGAATTAGGCCATAGATTCAATTTAGAAAGCACTTGGAAAACTAATCATGATATCTGGAATAATTTAAATCTGTGCCATGACCTTGACTTCATGATTAAAGTGAAAAGGCAAGAGAGAAATATAACACTGAGTTTTGTACTTATAATTGTTTTTAAGAAAATAACAAACAGATCACATTTCACTATTCTTGCCAATCAATATAATTTTCTTTTGTTGAATGATATGCAAGGGAATATTACATTAGAGGCTGCTTGCCAATCTTGATTTCTCTGTCAAGTAGATATAAAAACTCACTATAAGACATTTCATTTTCCCCCTTCAGGTAACACCCTGAGGCTTCTTGAATAATTTCTGTATATGAGCTCTCCTTAGGAAAGAACAGGTCAGCCTTGGCCACTGCTGTTAGCTTAGTCTCCACATGCTGCTCAAGTACTTCTTACTTGAGGATGGAGACCATCAATAAAATATCATTATAATAAAATATGAACTTATTTTTCATTTCAAACAAAATAAAACACCATCAAAATAAATATTACCATCAAAACCCAAAAAGAGGTTAAGAAAAAACAAAACAAAACAAAAAAACAAACAACAACAACAACAAAAACTTAACAAGAGGATTAGTAAGAACACCTGACCTTAAACAGCATGGTGCTTACTGTAAAGCCCAAGCAAAGAAAGGAAACTGGAGGGCAGGCAGCCTCTATCCAACAGCTTCTTCTGGAGTTTTCCTTCACAGTTGTATATTGCTAAACACTCTACCCAAAGGGCTTAATAGTACACATTCTACAGTGGAAATAATAAGTTTGAAAAGTCTCCTTGTTAGTTTTCTTAACATACAAAAGCTAACTTATTCAAAAGAAAAAAAAAAAAAAAAGAGCAACATAAACCTAAAAAGATTTGAAAGGAAATAGTCTAGACAAGTTTACAGAGAACAGAGATCCTGAAAGACGAATTCTGACCTTTAGTCTTGAGTGTCAAAAGTAAAATACCCCAAACTACATTTTTTTCTCTTATTATGGAAATAACTACAAATATAAATAGAATTTATGTTAAGGTAAAAATAGGGTTGCAAGATGAGCAAATTTTCACCACCCAATACTCATTGAGATGTAGTATATGGTGTTAGTTATAACACACACACACACACCAACCCACCCACCCACCCACACACACACACACACACCAACCCACCCACCCACCCACCCCCCCGAGCACCAGTAGCCAAGAGTCTATTCCTGGATAGCCGGCATAGGATTATAACTTTTTCCTCAAATTGGGTCTTAGCATAATTTTCCATGCCTTGCTATCAGTATTACCACAGCAGTTTCTTTTCTTTCTTTTTCTTAAACTTGCTTATTTTACATCCCCACTGAAGATTCCCCTTCTTCCTCTCCCTCCCAGCCCCTCGCCACCATCTCCCTCTGCCCCCCTCAAATCCACTTCTCATCTGTTTCTGTTCAGAAAAGGGCAGACTTCCGAGGTACACCAACAAAATGTGGCATATCAAGTTGCAGTAAGACTAAGCACCTCCCCGTGTATTTCAGTTGAGCAAGGCAACTCAGCATGAGGAGTAGGGTCCCAAAAGCCAGCAGAAGAGTCAGAGACAACCCTTGCTCACACTGTTACGAGTCCCACAAGAAGAGGGCCTAGGTCAGTCCCATGCAAACTCCCTGGTTGCTGGTTCAGTCTCTGAGAGTTCCTGTGAGCCCAGGTTAGTTGATTCTGTCAGTGGGCTTTCTACGATGTCCTTGACCCCTCTGGGCCCTACACTCCTTCCTCCTTCTCTTCAGCAGGACTCCCCAAGCTTGGCCTAATGTTTGGCTATAACAGCATTTTCTAAGACTCCTCTTCCCGTTCCTGAGAACACTGAACACTGTAAATATCTCAGTCAAGATCCTAACAGATTGTGAGAAAGTAGAACAGTCATTAACGTCCCTGTTTTATAGCAAGTCTAACACTCAGCAGTTTGCAGGAGGAGGCATAACACTTAGAAGGTTTGCAGGGCATGCCAGAACCTCAAGCTGCCACCAAAGGTGCTGGGACATGCTTTATTTTCTTGGTATTTCTTACATTCTCAAGCCACTCTGACTAGACACTGTCATGTGGCAAAGCATTTGTAATTACAAGACCTTGTAACAATCACAGTAACTATATTGCTCAAGCATTTTACGGGATTATTTTGTTCTTTTAAAGATTACACATCCTTAACTATTTCTGCTAGGGCCAACTAAGAAACCCAGGAATTCAGAGGTTAGCAGAGGTAAAGTACTCTGCAGAAGGTTCCAATGACTTACAATGGGACACGATTCATTAGGGAAGAGTTGCAAATATATAAATCAACATGTCAGAGGAGGAAGACCTAATGGGAAATGCACACTATATACATATTTGTTCCAGTCTGTGCAGGATCACCTGTCTTTGGTGGCACACACCATATAATAATCAATTATGCTGACAAGCTTCGCTACAAATTCTTTCAGCCTGGGCTACTCAGGCACCTCTGAGATAAGATCTGGAGCCCTCTGAGGAGGAGAAGGAGCATGAAACTTGGCTCCCAGTAAAATGGAACATATGGACCTGTTCAGGGGAGAGAGCATGTGAGCAAACATGCAAGCATCCACACATGCAAGGAGAAATTTGTTCAAGGGTAGACTACAGATATGCTTCCTACAGGATGCAAAAACATTTGAAGACTAATGACTTCTAAAATTGCTTCTCATTAAAAACAAACAAACAAAAACCAACCTCAAACTGACAGTTGTAAACCCAGCATTCTAGCTCATTCCAGCAACAAACAACTATTCTACAGGACTTTGCCATGTTAAACAAATCAGATGTGGAACATGTCCTCAAAACTAAAAGACTAGCCAGGAGCAGAGCTGGGCTCCCACAATATTTTCCTGCTGCTGGCTGACTGGGGAGAGTTGAGCCAGTCTCTTTCTGTCCCTTTCTTTGTTTGCAAGGAGTGGGATACTCTTCATGACCCAAGATGGCATCTCCAGCTCAGCCACTGTACCATAGCTCAGGTTTTAGCTCTCTTTCTAAATTTTAAGCCCAGGTCCTTCATGCATGCTTCACTTTCACTAGATTTTAGGTACTGAAGTACACTGTGAAGAAATGACTGAAATGAGCCTGGAAATCCTCATGATGTATTCCAATGAAGTAAACACCAGGGCATCCTGCCAACACCAGCGTGAAAAGAACAGTAATAGAACCACCTACACACTGCCCAGGGAGGCAGCAGCATTCCTATAAGGAATAAGAATGACACATGGTTAAAAGCCAGAACACTGAAGCTTGAAGTGTCTGTCTCCTAAGACAGGCTTCACACAGGAAACACCTACACCCCCTGGAAGATACAGCCAGGATTTAGATTCTAACAGTGGGTTTCACTAGTCAGGGAAAAGGGCAGATGATCAACAGATCTAACCTTTTTTTTCTTTTTTGTTTTTGTTTTTTCGAGATAGGGTTCTCTGGGTAGCTCTGGCTGTCCTGGAACTCGCTCTGCAGCTAACTTTTTTATTTTGTTAAGTAAAGACCTTTCCTAAGGTCTTGAAACACCATAAAATATAAAATGTATAATACCACTGTTTTTATAGGAGTGAATGTTTTAATGCTCTAAATAGGAAGAATAATTCTGCCCAAGGAAATAAACTTTAAATCTCTCTCTCTCTCTCTCTCTCTCTCTCTCTCTCTCTCTCTCTCTCTCTCTCTCTCTCCTTCTCCCTCCCCCCTTCATTAACCTTACATCACCTACTTTCTGTGGCTCCTATGTCTGACTGAAGGGCCTGTATAGTAAACTGGCCTTTGGCCTTTGGGGGCCCCCACTGTTAGGAAGAAGATACTAGGCATCAGTAGTAAACTCTACAGGCACCAAGTCTGATGAGACATAAGCACTAAGTTTAGATGTTGGGTGGGACTGTTAGGCTCTGGTGTTTAAGCCCTTGTTTCCTATCTCTTCTCACTAGACTGTAGATGAGAACAGAAACACACTCAGAATTTCTAAAGTAGAAAAAGTAAAATGTACAAAGCCTCAGCTGTCGTTATTTTATCTTTGGTTTCATAAGTACAAATATTTAAAAATACAACATTAGCACAAAATTCAAATGCATTAAATAAGAGTGTTCAGCAGCCTTTTACTGTGCAGTACTTAGGAGGAGGCACTCTGAGAATATGCGCATATAATTTGGAAAGAAAATTCTAATGATTCATAAAATTACCATGGTTCCCAAGTAGCTGAAAACAATAGAATCCACAGCAAAATATAGACTGAGCATTCAGATCATTATAATGGTCTTTCATTTTTTTCTTTTAAACTCTCCGCTCCTGTTATCACTTGAATTATTTTTTAAATGAAAAGTAGAATGCCCTTGCTGCCCATTTTCTTCTTTTATTGTTTCTATTTTATTCTAAGAATGAGGGTAAAATTAAGAACCTAGATCACTGGAGATTTCCAGATGGTCAGACAAATGAGTACTTTGGCTCCTGGACTTGCTTTTTTCATAGACACAGACACCCATCTTGCACTCTGTCTCCATGGCATTTATTCAATGAACATATGATTTAGCCTAAGTACCTTACATTTGTGACAACTGAATTTCTTCTTTTAGTAAAGATTAAAATTGATTTAATTGCTCAAATCAAAATGAGCATTTTCTAAGCAGTTTGAAAAATGTTCCTTTGAGGCTTAGAGTATAACTCGGCAGCAAAAGTTGCCTAGAAAATATGAGGTTCTGTGTTCAATACTTCAAGTGGCGATTGGGAATAAAATATTCTTTATTTCCCAGGTACACATATCTGAAAGAAAATATTAAAGTTCATATTATAGATTTTAATTTTTTGCAAGGCATCCTGAAATGTAACTGTTTTTCTTCTCATCTCTCTTCATTCCTAATGGCTAATCTTCTTTCTAGTTTACTTCTTCACTAGCTCCCTCTAGCTACTATTCTGTTACAACCTCAGGTCATTTTGCCTCTTCTTTGATGTTTCATAACACTCTCTCTGACTTTTACAGTAAACTGTATACAGAAGAACAACTGTCTAGTATTTATTTATTCATGTAATTTGAGACAGTCTCACTATATAGTCTAGGTGGCCTTGAACACATGATCTCAAGTCCTAGGCTTCCTAGTGCTGAGGCTATGTGTGTGTAGTCATGCCAGGCTTACAACCATTACTTCATTAAACAGATATGCACATATTGTACTGTTGTATTTTTTCTAGGTGTTTTAAAAATGGACTCATACCTCATGATAACTGATCTCTATACAAATAATAAAACCAAGACACAAAAAATTCAGTAAGAAGTCCAAGGTGAGAACTGGTGAGTGTGGGACCAGGTTAAAGGTCAGTTAGTTAGTCTGTCTCTTTACTACAAGGCAAGGAATCGGAAGAAGTTGGTAAAAGTGATGGGAGCTACACAGATACTGAGAGATGATGACTGATTCTGTGGGGATGAAAAGAAAGGAGAGCCAGATCAGGACATGGACACAAATTCAGAGCAAAAATCTGGGCCTAATGCTCACTAGGATTGAGTGCCGAATAAACGTAAGATAGATATAACTATCTTGGAGGGATCATTTTGCCATCTTGAAGAGAAATGGTAACTAGGGTGGCTCAAGTTCAAGAGCAGAGACAAGCATGGCTGGTTACATGCTGACAGCCATATGACAGCTGAATTTCCAGGAGATAGAAGAGTCCTAATTTGTGCTCCCTGGCTTTGGTTATGTAAGCAATTCTAACATGGTTATCTTAACTAGCCAATGTGATATCACTGAGCTCAGAACTGAGGAAAAAACCGCACAACAACATGTGCAGTGATTGTGTTGGAAGCTACAAGAGATGCAGATACCTTCAAGAGCAGGGTCATTAGTATGATCTAGTAGAATAATTAGAATTTGTTTAATTCACACTAATTATTATTGCTCTTGATGCCAAAGGTTTCATTTTTCACTAATAGCTCATATTATTAATCAGCTCATAGAACTTCTGAGAATTTTAGGCCCAGATCTTGAAGGCCCATGAGTATGTCTAAAGTACTAGGCCCAAAGTACTAGTGACTTTGCTCATTGCTGTGGCCAGAGAGCTGACAAGAGGCAACTTCAAAAAGAGATGGTTATTTTGAAGGGCACAGTTAACACAAAGAGCTGTGGTAGGAGGACTATGAGACTGCTTGCTCCCATCTCAGTGGACCAGGATTTCCACAGAAAACAGAAATGCCCATGCTCAGCTGTAGATCTCATTTCTTTCGTTTTCATCCAGTCAAGGACCACAGCCCATGGCATGGTGCTGCATACATTCTAGGCAGTTCTTCTGCCCTTTGTTGATTTTTTTTGGAAACTCCCTCACAGATGGCCCAAAGTTATACCTCACTAATGGTCCAACTTTTCTTTTCCTCTAATTTTTAAAAAAATAATGCATACATCATTCCCCCCAACCCAGTCCTTTTATCCCAACCCATCTCTCCCATGCTCCCCCCTTAGGTTTTCTTAACCCAACCAAGTAAACAATGAAAATTAGCCTTACAGAGAGCAGACTTGGAGGGCAGTTCATGGTATTTAATGTGAGTCAAAATGAAATAACCAGGCAAAAGGAAAAATGTGACTACAAAATTAAGAAGGCAATTTGTGCAAAAATCTGGACACAGTATTGAGGAAGGACAGGGAAAGCTCGGACAGGGACTAAGGCAAAGCATGGAAGTCAACGAGCCACATTAAGAGTGGACAGTTTGCTGAAGTTATTAAAGTTCCCCAGGGTTACACACCATCATGGTGAGGAAAGATTTTTTGCACTCAATGGACGTCCATGACAGCTATTTCATGAGGTCTTTCAGACTTGTATCACTGAGTACAAAGAGATGTGGGGAGATCTATGCAAGGGGAAAATCTTAATGGAGAAGATTTCGCCCATTTCTTTTGTTGCTTAAGGTTTTATGGGAAAATGAGTCCACCAAGGAAGATACACTAAAGTTTTTGGGACTCCTAGTTCTTTCTGTAGCGTCTACTAAGTTCACTTCAGTATAGAATTTATGTACAAAGCACTTACCAAATGTATGCCAGACTGAAAGATTAGGGCAAGGTCTACCTCATTACTCAAAACTGCTAAATAATGGGCTGTTTTGCTAATTGGTACCTGAACATATAATTATAACTGGGCACTCTACATGGCAGAGAGCCTTAGGTCGAAAACGAGCCAGCTTTCAGAACCTAAGTGACAAGCTACAGCCCAGAGTGGAGTTGGTTAGAACACGTGTCACAGTGTTAAGGCACAGGGGCAGCACAGAGGCAGCCTTAGCTTGGCTTTGGGAGGCCAGAAGACACTGGGCCCCAGTGGTTTCACTGAGCACAGAGCTTCTGTTCCCTTGATGCTCTCACATTGGAGAGTAGGAGCTTTCTGCCATAGCATTATAGTTTAGAGACGGGAGAGTTTAGAGTTTATAGTTTAGAGACCTGCCACACTCGATATGCTTGCTCTAGCATAGGGGCAAAAAAAAAAAAAAAAAAAAAAGAGTAACTATGTCTAAAGAAAAACCTCTACTAAGCTCTTTTTTCTTAGAAGAAAAAATTTAGTATTTCTTAAGCATCCACCAATAGGAAAGCACCATACTGAGAAGATGTAGGAATAGAGGAGAAAGTGAGGTGTGTGTGTGTGTGTGTGTGTGTGTGTGTACACGTATGTAGGCCAGAGGTCAACAGTGCAGTGTGTATCTCCCTCAATCATGATCTACCTTTTTTTTTTTTTTTTTTTTTTTTTTTTAAAGACACATCTCTTACTGAACCTGAAGCTTGAAGCTTGCTGACTATGACTAGGATAGTCTGGCAGGCCAGCAAGCTACCCCTTTTTATCTCTACCTCTTCAGCACTGAGATTATGGGTACCTGTTGCCATATCTGGAATTTTTAAGTGCGGTCTGAGATCCAAACTCAGGTCCTCAAGCTTGCAAGAAAAGTCCTTTACCAACTGAGCCATCTTGCCAGTTGAGACTAGCTGTTAACAGCTTTATTTCTGTGGTTCTGGACCTAGGACCTTAGTTTTGCTGGGCAGGTGACCTATGAGCTACACTCCTTGCCTACTCTAGCTCACTTTCTGCTTTGGTTTTTAAAGGGGGTATTTATATGAAGCCCAGCTTGGCCTGGAAGTTGTGATCCTTCTTCCAGAGTCTCTCACAGACCAGAGCTCCTTTCCTATGCCACTCTACCCATTAGGGGACTAACTCTTAAAAAATGCCTCTTCTATACCAGGAGGTGGGGTGTGTAGTTAGGTGAAGTAGGGCCACATATTCCTGATCATTTGTTCCTTACATAGCTCAATTTAATGATGACGTTCAGGTGGCCTGGATCCTATGCCAACTGGCTTAGTTACTCAGAATGGAGCCCTGGAGCCTAGACATGCATTGACTTAGGAGAGGAATCTTCCATAGTACATTCACAGTGCTGTGTATCGGATACGAGGAAGTGTGTGATTGGAGATGACTGTACACTACATGGTATGACACTTCAAAAGACCACATTTTATTAAAGACAAAAGCTTTGGTTGAATTTGGCTGGCCTACTGGAGAAATTGCTGGGTAACCAGAACCAGATGTTTTCCAATAAACCAAAGGGACTTGCAAATAAATCTCTCAGCAAAAACTATGATGGACAGAATCTGCTTTGGTGCAGAGCTTGCACATTTCTTTCTTCATTAGACACAGCGTAAGTCTTGTAAAGCTCTAAAACTAAGCTTCAAATGTAAGTACTGAGGAGACAGATGTACTGATTAGCTTGACTGTAGTCATCATTTCACAATGTGCACAAATCATCAAGTTGCACACCTTAACTATAAAGTTTCCTGGAAGTAAACTGAGTCTCCCTCACTTCTGTATGTTTCAGCACACCTATGACAGTGTCCAGGACAGTTGTTCTTGAAATCATCACAGAAATAGGAGAAAAAGATCTTCTGGTAGTTCTTTAAATTCAACAGCTGCCCCCATTAAGGATGTATCTTGCCATCAGAAGACAGAATGGGGCGGGACAGAAGAACAACAACTGGTCTGGATTTAAAAAGAAGAAAAAAAAAGCACAAAAGGAAGCTAAGAGTGAACTTCAAGCATTAGAGAGGATCTCTAACCGCAATGCTTGTGGCCATTGAGTATTCTCAGGATCAGAGGAACATGCTATCAGTGTCTTAGGTTTCTGTCCTTAGGACTCCTGCTCTAAGGAACCCGATCATCTGTCCTAATTGCTGTGTTTTTACCCTCATGACGTGGAAGTCTATCTAGATCCAGATAGATCATGAAAATATCTGTCCCATATCTGGTACATATAATTTGCTCAGAAGATCCATCTCTTATCTCACAATTATAGACAGTCATACAATGAATCTCTCCGTCTCCTAACTTGAGTGTGAAGCATCTTAAAGAGAAAAGGGCAGGATTTGGCAATGTATTATTTACTAATATGCAACAGACTGATATTTTGGAAATGATTAAAAGCTAATACTGAAAAAGTTTGGGGTTAGTAATGATGTAATGATTCCTATTAAGTTTTATAAATTAATGAGAACCTTTTAAGTCTTTTTAGTTTGAGAGAGTGACTATGGAAGAGTAAAAACAAGACAAAATCCGACAGACAAAAACAGATGGACATTAGATTTTAATCTACCACTTATCAGTTATTAGGTTTACATAAATCATATAGTTTTCGTCTAAGTAAAATAGAAGAATGAGCCTATCTTATGAGGGTGTAATGTAAGTACAAAACATATTTTAAAATGTCACCTGAATAAATTCTCATTGTCATCACCAACTTGCACATTAGAAATCAAATGGCCTAATCTAATCAACCTCTGAATGGATAAGTTTTCCTGGTCATGCTACCTTATACTGTTTCATCACAGCCACATAGATACTAGAAATGACATCAGAGAAATGGCCAGCATCCATCCATCCAAGTATTACCTGATGACCGATGATGAGAGTAAATCCTCAGCATGGAGAGGACACAATCCAGACTCAGCACGAGAGAACTGACATAATAGTGCTACCAATATTACTCTCACCAGACATAAGGAGAAAACAATAGTTCAAGGGCTACCTATTACCTTCTTTTGAAATCTGATTGCTCATATAACTGTTTGGTCAATATACTACAGTAAACTGTGGATTGCTTCTACTGTCAGCCCCTAGCACAGTACAGCAAAGCTGGGAGTTTATCCAAATAGCAAAGCTATTTCAGACTAGATGGGTTCCTCTAACACAGCCTTTATTCTTCTTGGCAAAATGTTTAAATGAATGAATATACAAACTGCAAAACAATTATCCGGGTTGCCAAATTATTCAGACTCGTGGAGCTTTGTAACAACTCAGAGACTTTCAGCATGGTCACTGTTGCTTTAGATGTTGAATTTCTTTACTTTATTATTATTAATATTATTATTACTAGTTTTTGTTTTTCAACACAAGGTTTCTCATTGTATCTCTGATGGCCCTGGAACTCCCTCCTTAGAACAGGTTGGCCTTGAACTCACAGAGATCTGCCTGTCTCTGCCACCTGAGTTCTGGGATTAAAGGCGACAAATGCTTTCACGTACATATCTTTGTCCTGCTAGAATTTCTGCATCACCACATGTTAATAAGATGTAAAAAAATTGTAAAAACTTTCTCCACTGCCTACTTTATTTCTTAAAAAGAATATATATAGGACTGGGAATGTTTCCCAGAGATAAAGCACTTGCCTGGCATGTGTGAGGTACTAGGTTTACACCACAGAAACACACACGTATGTATGTGCATGCTTGTGCACATACACAGAATTTGCATGCATATATGTATAAATTTAAAGGGTGACCTTGATGTCTTCTACATATCTCTAAGTACCTTAGAGATAAGCCATGCATGATTTTCACAGCTGGAAGCTGTGAGTGAGCTTAACTAAAGGGCATGATTTCTGTTGCAATTAGTACTTTAGTCAATCAATCAGTGCAAGAAATAAAGTACCCTGAGAATAATAAAGCCCTTTTTAAGAGCTAATTTTCTTTGTAAAGACAGAAGTAAAAGCCTGGACCATATAAATCAGTGATGGTACATGCTATGTATTTACAAGAACATTTACAAAGCTATATGCATAACCAACTATGACCAAATACCTTAAATTACGAACTGTAATCATCAGAAGAAATTGAGTTTGACCTAATACAGAACTGCAGAAGAATCCCCTGGCATCCCTAACTGTGCTTCTTTTCCGTTCTTTCCCTTGACATGCAGGGTACCTGCCCTTTAGGGTTCAGCAGGCATTTGTTAAGGGCTTTGGATCACCACTCCACAGCTGGGGATCGGAATCTCCACTCCAAAAGCTTCCATTTTTTTAGATATGGCCCATGGGGCAGCTTTTGTGAGAACTGCCAATGATTTTGGAATGGGTAGAAGGGGATTCTCATTATAAGTGAGGAACCTAAAAACAGGGATGTGCAAAATCTAAGTGAACAGAGGACAGCAGAATTTGTCTGAGTTACCAAGGCTCTGCCCTTATACATATTAATGACATGCAAACCAATGCATCGAGCTAGATTGTGAAGCTCTGTATTCCTATTTTAAAAGCTTCAAACACTGTCTGGACACTATGGTGCAACACCTATAATGTCAGCAGTTGAGAAGCTGAGGATGGATGATTGCAAGTTTGAGGCTAGTTTGGGCTACACTGCAAGTTCAAGGCCAGTCTAAGCTTTAGGATGAGACTTCATCACAACAAAATAACAAATAAACTGTTTTATGGTTCTAAATTAGAGAATGAGTTCCCGTTTGTCTGGAAACTGGAAGTCCAGAGAAAAGCAGTCGCATATATTTAGTACCTCCACGCCTTGGCTCTCCACATGGAAACTTATCTAATCTTCATCAGTTCTCAACACCTCTGTGATGTTATGTCCTTAGTACAAAATGCACAGGCATTAAGATATATTTCTACCATATTTGCCTAAATATAGCAGTTTTCGTGGCTCCTTCTTCCTTCCCACAGATTGCAAAATAAACTCATGCCAGAATTGGCAGCATCAAAGTTTTTCACTGTGTCATGGCACTTTGTGGGGCTGGGGAATCCTGGCTCTTTCAATTCCTATCTTTGAACTGGTAGTCTGGCAATCTCTCCTGCTATTGGTGTGAGTGCACTGAGTGTAGAAATGTTGTGGAAAATGAAGCTCAGAATGAGAAAGCAAGCTGTCCAACATTAGCCAGTCTGTGTAGCCAGATGTTCCCCCAGCACAGCAACTCTGGGCTATATTTCTGACACACAGTCAACAGCTTGGAGTTGAGATCCTCTCAGGGATACATGGGCTTTTGCATATCGGCTTTTAATGTTTTCTGAAGACAAGACATAGCGATGGTGTTCTGTTGCTTCGGTAGCTTGTATAGTTGAACATGGGTGCAAGTGCCAGGTTTTGACCTTTCAAACAACAAATGACGATGCCATAATCTAATAGTGAAATTTCAGATACATAAAAGGAGCTTTGGAGTCTGCATTCTGGCTAGAACATACACAACTCTTTACTGCGTATCACTTCTGCACTTGATAGCTTTCTGATACTGACCACTAATTAAACTGAAAAGTTCCAGAGTAACTTGTATCCAGCATCTTCCTTTAATTCTTCACAATTTGTATATAGAAGACATAAAAATACCATTATATTCAAACTCCTGAGAGTCAGATATGTGCCTATTACAGTAGGCCATTTGTTCTACAAGGATTTTGTGATTTCATTCTCTTAAAAAAACCAACCACTCAAACTTTCCTAACCAATCAAGGATGGCATGAAAGTAGCTCACCAGCCCTCATCTTCAGTACCATTCCCTTCCAGTGCTAATGACTCCAAGCCACTATCCCGTGAATAAACCCATTTAGGTCTCCTAACACCAGCTGCAAGTAGGAAATTAAAACAAATAGAAAGCCAGGCACTGCAGCAGTTCTAGTGTAGATACCAGCATCCAAAAGATGCTTATCCATTAACCAAACAGCGACACTTTCAAGCCCAGCGGGGCCAATGGCTCCCTGCTGAAAAACAGAAATTAACTTTGCAAGGAGATAATTCGTCTTTGGATAGCTGTCATATTCAGAAAATCTCTCTGGGTGAGATTGTGGGAAGAGAGGGGGCAAAGCGCCCAACAACACAGCCACAATAGGACAAAGCTTATCAGGAGCCAGGTGGTGCTGAGGATTGATGCTCTAGCTCACTACCTCTGGGACATGTGCTTCAAGTGTAGCAGGAGCTTCTCGGGAATACATGAGAAAAAAATGACTGCACACGAAATGGCTGAAGATTTAACTCAGTTAAGAAAGGAATAGTGAGGGAGAAAAAGGTGCCCCAGGGTGTTCTGCAAACTTTGGGAGAGAGAAGAATCAAGTACCTACAGGCTGTCAGAGATGGCAACAAAGATCTTCTGGAGTAGAAGGATTTCAAAATTGAAATGCATTCTGGGATTGGAAAGCAAGCTAGAAGATGTCATTGCATGTTCAAAATAGATGAAGCATAGAACGTGCCTAAGACATTGCTTTGACTAATTTGTAAATGTCTTAATATTATGAGTTTGGGTTAAGTTGGTGATTTTTAAAGAAACTTTTTGACACTAGTGATTGAGCACCACCCAAGAATCAACATCTCCCAACTATTCACCATACCCTGAAGGAGTATGATATGTGTGATTCTAAAAGGCATTCAGGTGCTCTCCTCAGAGCCCTTTGTGTGTTTAGTGACAGTATAATAACACCATGCTAGTGGTATTATCTAATTCTTGCAGTGTTTCTAGCTTTAAGTGAGAATTTATAATGTCAGTTGAATCAAAAGCCATCAAGAAGGCCAAAGATTTTTAGTGGGAGTACTTTAGAAGATTTCCTTAATTGACCACTGTCTTCCAGTTTATTGTCAGTTTTATAAATGTAAATGATATTGATGAAATGCCACAGGCAAACAACAAAGAAGGCATGCACTCTTGACTTGCTGAGGGCCTATGACATGTAGTATGTAACTAGGAGCTGCATATGAGGTAAGAGACAGTCTCGCTACAGTCAGGGAATCCAGAGTAACTGAGGTGATTTACACTTTCAATGAACGTCAGCATCAGAAAATGAGGCCCAGGCACTCAACTTGCTAAAAAAGCATGTATACATTTTTTTTCCAGTTTTTTCAATAACTTAAATATATATTATATATAAGATAAATTTACACACATATATATAAAATGTAAATATATAAAAATATCCATACACACTCTTTCATATGTATTCACTAACCTCCATATTATTGCTCTAAGGGTCAATGTAGTATTTTTCCAGCTTACAGATATGAAAATTAAGGTTCAGGGGAGTCGAGCTTCCTATGAAAGGTCACATACACAGGAGCATTTCTAGGAAATGGTCCCACATCTAATTTCAAAGTCCATGTCTTTTTAAGTTTCTTAAAGATAATAATCAGTTAGGATTGTACTTTATATGGTGCTTTTATACATTTCAGGTCATTTATCTTTCTCACAGTTTTTGAGATAAAGAGCTCAGATTATAGGTAAGAAAACAGAGGCTCAGGATTGAAGGAAGAAACCTGTTTACATGGTTAGCTTGCTACCAGGTACTATATTTCAATCAATGCTTCTCTGCAATTGAGTCTACATAGGGAGACATAAAAACTGTAATTGTTAGAATTTGGTCATAATTGTTTTCCTTCTTTTGAATTCAAAGCATGGATAACTACTTGGAACAGCAGATGGGACATAGGGCGGGGGGTGGGGGGGTGGGGGGCTGACTTAATACTCACGGTCTTAGCAATAACTGCTGCTACCCTTGTCCCAAAGAAAAGGGTACGCACAATGCTTTTTCAGTCATGTATGCCATTCTCTAATATGTGAACAGTGCCATTACATTGCAGCTTAGGCACTTAGGGTAAGATAAACGAATGCAGTGTGATTCCTGAAATGAAAGTCACACATCTTCAGGTAAAGTTGTGCTGTTGCTTGAGAACTGATGGAAAGAATTGATCTTATCTGTCCTATAAGTGGAACACATGTGGTGGTCATGGCTGTTTATTTGACTTTTGTATCTTATTAGAAGAAATCTTCTAGGAGATCTACTATAGCGCGGAATAGTTGAAATTTGCAGGTGGCACTAAATTAGTTTTCTGGTTGACACTGCTGGATTTCCCAGGAAGGCTGCTGGCAGCTTCGGAGGTTTAAGCTTCCTTAAACCATCAGGCAGGCCAGGTTTTTGCTTCAATGCCTAGGCCAGGCCATGCACAAGAAAATGCCCACTATTCTTTGTTGGTAGGAGCTATCTGGCAGTGCACTGGAGGATAGAAGAAGCCTGAATGACCTGATAATCAACTAGGGGCAACCCTGTGCTACTACTTCTTCAAACAAGACAGACATGGAATGGATAAGAAAATTCTAAGTAGGAAGAATAATATACTACACAAATCTCTAGCTGAGGGTCTAGATCAGAAAGGCATCTTCTTTTCTTTAATTAATGCCAAAAGGCAATTTTTTTTTCTTTTTCTTCTAATTGGTTCCTAGGGAGTAAAGAAAAGAGACAGTGAGGGGATATACCTAAGTAGAAGAAATGGCTACGAGGGCCCACTTGAAGGTAGAGATGGGGTGGGAGTTTGGAGGGCTCCAAAGTTTAAAGTGCCTCAGGGTCCCATACAGCCTCTCAGTTTTGCTGATGGCTGCACTTGTGTTTTAAAAATAAAATATCTGCTGAGTGGATTAAAGGAGTGAACTGAATTCCCGAGGCTCCGATTACCTTTCTTTCTGCCAGTTTTTATCAGCAATGATCAGGAAGGCTGTCAGATCTGATGTAAACTTCTTCCCTCTCACAGTCCTTTTAGCCTCACAGCATGTGAAATACAGGATTATTTCCCCCCCCCCAACGCATTTGCGTATATGCCTTTAACAATTGAGCCCAGTTGAGGAGAATGCTAAAGATAAATGCATATGTGTGTGAAGGCCAAGTGGAAAGGAAAGGAGTATGTGCAGCAGTCTCTGCTTTGGAAAGCACTGTCCTCCCCTAGTTCCCAGAGTCTGCTTTCATAGCATTACCATTATTTTATCCTGAGAAATAGGAAGATGAGTGGTTAGTAGAAAGTTCATATGAGACATTTCTGGGAGCTAATTAGGCCGGAAACTGTGGCACTGATTCTCTGATGAGGTAGTAATCCAGCTCCTGGTTAAAGCTATTTTCTCCATGTACCCCATTTCCTTAAAATTCAAATGAGCTATTTGTGGGAAGATGGATGGAAACACCAGCACCTTGAGCCTACTGGAGCCTGTGAACCGCTAGAGCCCTGTTGATGAGACATTCCAGCTGAGGGTGAGCCTGGGACATGCTACTTAACTAACACTAACTAGCTGTGCTTTTTATGTCCAACCTGCTTGCCCAGAAGAAGCAGTAATTGCTCTGAAAACAAGATCACTGTGCCAACTGGAAGTATAAAAATATACACCGGGGTTAAGAGTTTGATAAGCTGAATCAACATGCATGGAGAATGGCAACACTCAAGGTGCCTGAGGTCAGGTACACCTAAGCCCATGGTTGAGCAGCTGAGATACTAGAGCAAAGGGAGATTTTCTTTCCGTATAAAAGAATGATAGTTATAGGCAAAATACGGAGTGAAATTTTAGAAGTGATACAATGAGGGAGAGAAGATGGCAGCAGAGACTAGCTAGCTAAATGAAACAGGCATTCCAGCTGGTGAAGAAGTACCTAGTTACCCTGTGTCAAGCTAATGAATGGTGGTATTTTACAAAAGCCTGAAACAACCTTGAATGCCTTAGCCATGGGCAACTGCCCCTTAACTCTTACATTCCCCCCCATGAACTAGAAACACATACTAGACTTTGAACATTAGGAGCAAAAGCATATATAATTCTTTCATTATGTCTAGCTTCCAGTAACTAAACCCATCTCATTTTCACCAATCCTTCAAGGGATACCTAAGAGGAGAGACACTCAATTGTCTGTGTTTTGTGTGTGCATGTTCAACACATTTCTGTTACTATAACTGGGAGAATGCTAAGTAAATTCCCTATGGATGAACTGACCAAGGCCTGTATACAAAGAAGCAGATGCTGCCCTGATAAAAGATGTTTTCTAAGTTCTTCATTTTTCCTTATAACCAAATTTCTGTTGCAAAACAAGGGAGAGCAGTGCAGTTTTACTAAAGAGTAAGAGCACATTCTAGAAACTACTGACTACGCTGCAGTAGTCTCTTGCATTACAAGAATTTAAACAAGGAAATCTCATATAAAAAGCCACAATATAATAGCACAAATGACATTTAATTTTCTTTCAGAATTAATGGCTTGAGTAATTTATACGTCTTTAGTTACTTTGAAGTGAAACATGTGATGGGTGACAATCCATGATGTCAAGCATGTTCAGTGGATTTTTTTTAAACTTAAAGAAATATTCCTGAAAGCTAAAGTCATTGGAAATGACAGGTACTGAAATTTTATTGATAAAATTGAATAAGGATACATACTATTTATTAAACAATCAAATCAGAAAGCTGAAAATGATTAACTACAATTAGAGATAAAGTCAGGATTAAACATAATCTTGACAGGCATAAGACCAGACTTAGGAAATTCAAGAAAAATAGGTTCAAATTATTATTGTCAGAAAAATAACAATGAAAGAAATCAATATAAATTAGAAACTTAATCAAGTTTTTGTAATAACAATTGTAGCAACCAAATAATTTGATCTAGATTGATAGATCAACATGATGACATATGGGAAAGTCAAATTAGCTAGAATACTTTTTGGAAAATTATGCCAGCCCAGTCTTGTGCTTAAAAAAATCTTCCAATGGAGTCCACAGGTTTCAAAATCATTCTTAACTGAGCCACAGCAACCTTATATAAGCCAGAAGCTGACGTCCTTTGTAAAATCTCAAGTTATTTTTCCCTGCTTTTTATCTCCTATTCTGGTTCCTTTTCTGGACAAGACTTCCCTGGCCTGTCCTCTGTGACCACCTACATCTTCACTCACACCTTGTGTCAGGAAACCTTAGAATGACACCTCTTGAGACGTCTTCTCTTACCACTACCCCGAAATAAGCCACCTATTCCCAACCACTGTTGTCAGCATCTACCTTACTGCTTGTTGTATTCTTTACACCTAGAATCATGCCCCAGATAAAAACAGTGGCTCCAGAGTATTTGCTGAATAAAAGGTTAAACATCTGTGCATAGAAAGATCATCACAATGCACTGAAGTCTAGTATCTCATCTGGAGAGAGACACTGGACACTATGAAGGAGACAATAATTAAGATCATGGGGATTCTCGGAACCTCCCTATTGGAGGAAAGATTGAATCGGTTACACCTAACTCAAAGAAGAAAAGAGTGACAGGAAATAATAACACTAATCTGGTAGAAAAAAAGGAACTTGCTTTGCAGACATATCAGATGGTGAAACAGAAAGGGGCAGCGACTGCAAAGAGAGCTCTGGTTCACCTGTAAGGATTTGTACTTGTTCACTGTCTGAAGGTGAGAAGCCAAGTTTCCTGCAAAGTTGCATAGCTGCTGGGAGCCACATGAGATGGGCTCTGATGGGCGTGGTGTGGGCATAGAGAGTACCAATGAACCTCTCTGAATTCTCATTCCTAAGCACTCTATGGTTTTATAAGTCAGCTAATGATGAATGTACTATTTCCCACACAACTCCTTGGAACATTTGGTCTGTACTTTCTTATGGAAGATTATTTCATTTGGGAAACAGTATTTTCTGCATCTCCTTTTGTTATGTTCTACTGCAAAGAGCCCATTTCATATGAAAATAATGTCTTCTCAAACTTATTTTGACCTTGGAACCAGTTTTCACATAGTGACTATTAACAACCTTCAGGACTGGAGCTCACGAAACACATTCTGTGAAAGGTTAGACTAGACTGTGAGAATATTATTCCTTTTTCCTTAGAATGCCCTAAAGTGAAAAAGTGCTAAGAATTCCATTTCTGCATTCTGATCAGTGCCAAAGCTTGAGGCTGAAGGTATGGAAGAATATAGTATCCATAAAAGGGTTTACATTTTCTGCTATTTCATCAAAACAAATAATCTATACATTACAGGGACTGGCAATGTTTTGTTGGGTTAAAAGAACACAAGCAGCTCAAAAATTGACATTATGCTGAAAAATAGTTCCTGAATGTATTTACATTAAGAGTAATTTCTCTGAACACTATGCCCATGAATAACTCACATATCCTTAGTCGCAAGATATTGAAAACATTAATATTTCATGCACTGGAGTGCTTCAGGTCACACAGTCATTGTATATAGTTAAAGGCGACCAAAAGGAAGAAAATAAGGTGGAATTTTTTTTTAAGAAAAAGAAACCATTTCCCTTTGTTTTGAGGTTGTATTAATTTGGTAATAATGAAAAAAAAGGCTGATTTATTCAGTCAATGAAAACTTGAGTATCTGTTTTTGGTTTCAGAGATGCAATGCTGCATGAACAAAGACAGTTCTCTACCTTCAAGAAGCTCATAAGTTATGGAAGGAGGCACACAAATAGCCCATTATAATAAATGACAACAAAAAGTGACATCCTATACATTCATAAAGGTGTACTGTTACATGTTTAAGGCTTCAGTAAGTCATTAAAAGTTATATAATGTAAATGTACAATTAAATACATTTAATGAAAGTCACAGGGATACTCAAAAGCTACTGCTTCCCAGTTATTTTATTTTGTCCTACTTTATATGTTCTGAGGGTTATTTAGGCCTGGTGTTCATACATGAAGGAACTTTCATATAATTCTATGCTACTTTGAGTTCCTAAAACAGCATATCATGTTAGTAGCATTACTTTGGCCATGTAGGAGAAGATAAACCATGGCTATTAGTAAACACTACAAATATAAGCCTAATATAAATCCCCCCAATATAATTCTTTCCTAGAAAGTGGGTTTTTATACTTACCAGAACATGAATGAATATGAACAACATTCTGATCTTGAGATCAAGGCATAGGACAATACAAGAAAGAAGCACCAAACAAGGTTTATGTGTATTAATATTCTTGGCTTCAGGGAGACTTGCTGACACCAAAAGCATACTTGCTTTTGTTTACACACACCTCTGCTTAACAACATGTACTGAATGACCTACCATTCAGCAAGGCTCTGAGATGGAGGCAGTTTAGATTAGAAATAGTCTCATGTTTCAGAAAAATTATAATCTCAGTAGGAAACTAAGAGAGGCAAGGTAAGAAAAAATAAAGTGAGCAAACTGTCACTTTTAAGAGACATTTCAGCAGCTGGTGTTATTAGAATAAGAATAAGCATACTTCAGATCCTAGAGGAGAGCTGAGACATGCTTGTGGGGAGGACATGGCAGCAGAAGGACAGAATAAAGGGCAGTTCAGGTAGGTGAGAAGAACTATGGAGAGTAAGTGGTCAAAGAAATTGACACGTATGCTTTAGGAACAGCGACAGAGCAATTAGAAGGCCTTCACGATGCCCGACACACTGCTACTTTTCATATGCAGCTATCACCCATAGTTCTTCCTCACAGGACAAGTGAGCATGGAAGATTCATGGTGTTATATATACAGGAACTGGGGAAGAGTTAGAACAAAACCTGAGAGTCTCAATTACAAATATCAAAATAACGTTTGGGGGAATAGTTAATCAAAATAAAAGTGACCTGAAAAAGCAATATAGAAACCTTCTACTTTGAAAGTTAATTGAAAAAAATGTTAAAGAGTTACAAAAGAGATATTCAGGTGTTCCTAAAAGCCATGGGGTTATTAAACAGAACTCTCATTGCCATGCAAGGGATAGTACCTTAGGAGTTTAGTCAGGGAGGTCCCAGAGGTTCTTATTCCTCTTGGTTATCCAACAGAACTAGCTGATAAGAATACTTTAGTTGTAAGACACAGAGAAATTAAACTAGGCCTAGAAGTACTTTCCCTCCTAGATTTTATAATGCTGAAAGGCGCTATGCAGTCAGCTGAGGAAGAAAAGACATCAGGGGTGTTACCAAGTTGTATACCTTGCAAACAATAATTCCAGCCTGACAATGAAGATATGCACTGGTGCAATAAAGGCATGGACTATGATAGTAACTGAGGTTCTTTGGTTAGATTTGAGGCTTGCTCCACAGGAAAGAATTCATGTCTGATACTATGGACTCAATCAAAACCCCATGAATGAGTAAGTCTTAGGTAGCAACTTACTATAGCTGTTCAGCTAAAGTGACAACATGTCAAACTGTATTCCAAACACTTATATTTATATAGAGAGACAAATCTTACTCCCAGTCAAAATCACAGACACTGTTCTTTCTAATGAATGACAATGACTGCAATTATCCACGGCTTTTCCTAATCCTAAATAGGACACTTAGACCACCCCTTCTAATTCAAAAGAAATACTGTAGAATGGGAGACAGGGAGGTAATGTAAGAGCCCAAAGATATGAAGAAGGACTAGGGGAGAAGGGCTATGAAATGCTATCTTCTGAGCAGTATAAAGCACTAAAGTTATGATCTCTCAGCAGATACAGCTGTCTGTACTGAGCATGCAGAAGGTTAGACCAATGGATCTGGAAGGGATTCACAGAACCATAACCACCTTACTGGCTATTAGATTCTGGGGGACAAACGGTCATTGTCTTCACTTGTGTAGCCCACTAGGCTCCAATGGAGAGTTCCAAAACCCTGGTCATACAATTGACTCTAATCAAACTCGGTGGTTCACAAAACAAAACAAAAAGACATGAATATGAAAAGTGGACTTGTAAGGAGGAATGGAGATTAATGGGGACAGGAGAGAGATATTCGAGGGTGAAAGTGAGACCAACCAGAATGAATTATGTATATATACAAAATTTCAAAGAAAGCAATTTGTAAAAGTTTTATAAAAAGATGTTTGGATTTTTAGGAGTAAGGTCTTCTCAACAAATCCATCATTTGATCGGGGGGGTGGGGGGGGAAGTATTCCCAAGTAGAAAAGAACTGGTTTTCATAGAGATAAATAGGCATTTTTTAAAAAGACTTTAGGAGACTTCAAATTACTTCCTTTTTAGGAATTGGCTATGGAGGTAGATTTTTTTGGTTTGGGAAATTGAGGTGTGTCTGAGAAAAATTAGTAGTGACATGTGTAAGGATATGAGGAAGAAGGTGATCAGTGTGGACACTATATTCAAACTAGTCAGAATGGAATTCTCAGCTACAGTGAAGAAGCAGTCAGTTAAGGTCATAATCTACACAAGGCCATAAATATTTGAGGTTCTCACTGGATTTAAGGATGATAAGATGGAAAATGAGCATTTTTCTTGGTTCCTGGTAGATCTTGGTGTTCTAGCTACAGCCAAGTGGTGACTATGAGGTTCCATTGCAGAACCTCAATAGAACCTCCTTCAGACCTACAATGGACTGAATGCTTACACTTTCTACACTAGTCACCTTTCCTGTTATTGTGATAAGATACTCTGACAAAAGCAACCTAAGGGGAAAGAGTCTATTCTGGCTTTTTGTTTCAAGGGATCATTTCACCGTGGTGAGAAAGACATGGCTTCTGGCAGAAAAGGCATAGTGGCAAAAGCAGCAAGCCAGCAGGTCACATTGCATTCACAGTGGGAAACAGAGTGACCAACAAGTGAAGCTGGGCTAGAAAGGCTCAAGCTTGATCTCAGTGACCAATTTCTTCCAGTGAGGCTAAGGGTTCCATAACCCTCTCCAACAGTGCCACTGCTGGGAACCCAGTGTTCAAACACAGGAGCTTACTGGAGATATTTCACATCTAAACCATCAAACCTCCCAATTCACGGGTTTATATTCCAATCTCCAAAGTGTAATTCTAATCCCAGAGCTGAAGGTGATGATTAAGTAATGACAATAAATGATCTAAGGTTTATCTCCAATAAAAACTGTGAATAGTAAGTTGGTGTTTAGAGCCATCGGGCACTGGCTTTCATCACAATAGTCTAAATGGACTATGGTAAAACCAACTCCTTATACTTATTTTAAAAACTTCTCATCTTTAGCCCTATTTTATCACATTTAAACAGTGTGAACACACACATACACACACACACACACACACACACACACACACACACACCCTGCTATGGCTGGAAACATACTGAATGTGTCACTCAAAAATTTATGAACTAGAATCTTTGACTCCAGTATGGCAACAGTAAAAGAAATGGGCTCTTTTAAGAGTAGGAACTAGTGGAAAGTACTTGGTTATTGGAGGCATCTCTCCTGGAATAGATGAATGGAGTTCTGGTAGAACTCCAGTTAATCCCTACAGGAACAAATTATCAAATGTGGCAATCTTAACTCCTTAAATATCTCACTTGTGTCTTATTCTGTAACCACTTCGACACATGATTTTGCTGTTCTAGTGCCATCTGCCATGAGGTCCTCATGAGAGGCCAAGTAGATAGTTGTCCAATCTTAGTCTTGACCCTGAAACTATGAGTCAAATAAACCCCTCTATAAACTATTTTGTTACAGCAACAGAAAACAGACTGCAAAATGTCTGCAAAAGGTTTATAGTATGAATACATATTTTAATAAATAATCATGAAGGAAACACTGAATAGAAACGAAACCTGGCCTTTCCACTTGGCCGTTCTCCTGCACAGGAGGCAGCCATGGCGCCCAGCCGGAATGGTATGATCCTGAAGGCCCACTTCCACAAGGACTGGCAGCGGCGAGCGGACACTTGGTTCAACCGGCCGGCACGCAAGATCCGCAGACGCAAGGCGCAGCAGGTGAAAGCGCGCTGCATTGCCCCTCGCCCCGCAGCCGGTCCCATCAGGCCCATAGAGAGGTGTCCTATGGTGAGATACCACACCAAGGTCCGAGCCGGCAGGGGCTTCAGCCTGGAAGAGCTCAAGGTGGCTGGTATCCATAAGAAAGTGGCTCGCACCATCGGTATCTCTGTGGACCCGAGGAGGCGAAACAAATCCACTGAATCCCTACAGGCCAATGTGCAGCGCCTGAAGGAGTACCGCTCCAAGCTCATACTTTTCCCCAGGAAGCCTTCTGCTCCAAAGAAGAGAGATAGTTCTGCTGAAGAACTTAAATTAGCTACCCAGCTAAAAGGACCTGTGATGCCTATCCGAAATGTCTACAAAAAGGAGAAAGCCAGAGTCATCACAGAGGAAGAGAAGAACTTCAAAGCTTTTGCCAGTCTTCAAATGGCCCGGGCCAAAGCCGGGCTCTTTGGCATCTGAGCAAAGAGGGTGAAGGAAGCTGCAGAGCAGGATGTTGAAAAGAAGAAGTGATGTGCTTTTGGGGTATTGCAATAAATTTTCCATAAGTAAAAAAAAAAAAACCTGAAAAGATAAAAAATTTCTAGTATCCAGAGTACCTTCTTGTTCTGTTTCAGTTCCCTGTTCCCACTAAGTGGGACTACCCTTGTTCTGTACTTTATCCTGTAAAGTATACATCTTCAAACTCCAGAAGTAATTTGGCACATTATAAATAAAATCATGTATTACATATTCTTTGTGTCTTGCTTTAGTGACATGCACAATACCTGAGTGTAATGGTGTACATTTACAATCTCTGCATTCTGGTTGCGGCAAAAAGATCATTAATTCCAGGCTAGCCTACACTAGTTTAGCAAGAATCTATGTTATGAACTGAGAATAAAAATATTAAATCAATCTAAAACGTATAACATGTAATTTGTTTATTCATTTTCATCACTGCATACCTCTCTAGGTATATATGACAAGGTAATGTCAGCCTTGATGAACTAGGCTGCTATACTTTCTCAAGGCCTCTTACTTTACTAGCCACATGCTAGGTACTAGCAACTTTTCTAGATTTATTAAATCATCTCCTTCTTAAAAATCTTTTTTGAATGACCTGCAAAGCATAACTGATCATCTAAGCTCCCAAGGTGCCTTATATGAATGTACCTCATGATGACTATAATCTTGACTTGATAGTGTGTCTTCTCCTCTTGGACAAATGATAAAGTTGAGGGCAGGATTCTGTCTTCATCTCTGTTGTTATAGTGTCTGACACTGACTGCACTGTGTTTTGAGTAGGCACACAAGATACATGTTGGCTAAAGTACAGAGTATTAGAAAACTTCTAAATATGGCAGGAACACTGGAGGAGACAGAAAAGGGTGTGGATTTGATTAAAATATACTGTATACATGTATGGAATTCTCAAATAATAAGTAAAAATATGTTTAAAAAACCCATGTATTTCTCAGGTTAAAAAAAATAAACCCACTTAAAATTTCAATGAAACAAACTTCACGTGATTTTTAGGACCAGGCATATGGAAAGGGCAGATGTAGTACACTGGTCTAAGATTCAGAAATATGGATTTAACCATCCCTAGAAACCACTTATCATTATAGGATTTGGTTATTTGCACAAGTGTGCCATGGCTGGCATCCTAACGCTCACTAACACTGCCTGAGGAACACCAGCTTTGTCCTTTCCACAGACCTCCAACTCAGTGACCACTTCCTATTGTCGGTAGACAGACAAGAGCTGACTGAACCTCCCAAGGAAAGTTCAGGGGGAATTTATTAAGAGCCCGCGTTGTCACCAGTCTTCAAAGCAATGCGGCACTGTCATTATCTCATTACAGCAATTTCAACACTTGCTCCTGCTAACTTATTAAAAAACATTTTAAATCATTTTCTTCATTGCAGGCACAACAAACTATCTCATTACCCAAATATGGATCACTGCCAAATGATATGGCGAGGAACACAAGGAAGGAGCTGCACACAAGCAGGAAGAAGTCAGTCGCTCACAACCACATGGAAGAGGAAGGTGGCAACCACTACTACTTGCCAAAAAAAAAAAAATGGATTTTTTTAAAATGCCGGCACTCAAGAGGGTTAACATATTAGTATTCTTGCCATATCCCAAGTCCTCTAGAAGGCAGAGATATTTTAATAATTTAAGTCCATTTACTGTATTACTTAGGCAAGGCATAAATTAACCACGACCCATTCATTCTATACATGTGCAAACATTATAAAATGCTCTAGGTGAGCACGTGGTCAGAAATTTTTAAATTAAAGCAACAAAAATGAATCATTTCCAACAAAACCAGGGGTTGGCAAAACAATCTGTAGCCAAATCTAGATGCTGCCATTTGTTTTTTGTGAATAAATTTTTACCCTAGCTCAAAGCTTTATATAATAATAGCTCACTTATTCAAACAGAGATGGCCAAAATCACATGGCTCATTTTCACTGTCCAGCACTTTACAAAAAAAAAAAAAGATGTGTTTAGCTGTGATGTCGTCTTGCTACTAGAGTAACGGACCAGCTACACTAACACCACCAGAATATTTGACACAAAACAAAGAGCAGAATGACTCTCCTAGACAGAGTAATCAAATGAACACATTAAGGAGATATGATGAGCAAGGTAATTAAAGTTTTAACAGCATTGATCCGAGAGTATCGTCCTAAAGATGAAGTTAATTCTCTACCAAAAGAGTAGGCTTATTTCCAGATGACATGAAGAGAAGATGGGGTCCTCTGAAGAGAAATCAAAGAGGAAGATGGCAAACTGGAGGAAACACTCCTGATGGTGTGGGAGGGAGGGATTCTTAACACCAGTCTTCACCCCCAGAGAAGATATGAAATGTGCAAACTTCATCAACTTAGGTGGATTACTTTTTTCCATAACAGAACTATTACTCCTGAAATCTGATCTCGGCCCCATATACTTTCCCTAGTACGAAAACAAGTAACTAAGAAACACATTTGCTAATTTCAATCAAGTCCATTTGGTTGTCATATTCATTTCCTTTTTAAATACTCCATTTTCTCTGTAACAGAGAAACAGCTTCTCCAATAAGGCAATTGAGTTATGACTTGCTCCTTGAAAACAAGCATGCTATAAAATCCACTTTAAATCTCTATTCTATCATGTGCTATTTGTGTTTCAATTGTAATAGGCGATTTGCTGTCATTTGGAGCTTATGTTATCCAATGCTATAAGGACTGACAGAGATGAACATCATTTCTTCTCAGTGTTATAAAGCCTGCTCTGCCACTGTGTTTACATTTAACAGCTTCACATTTTCTATGTTTTTGAGTTGTTTAAGTCTGACCACATATAAGTCATAAACCCTAAAGAGACAAGAATAACAAACATGGGGCTGGAGAGATGGCTCAGTGGTTAAGAGCACCGTCTGCTCTTCCAGAGGACCTGGGTTCGATTCCCAGCACCCACATGGCAGCTAACAACTGTCTGTAGTTCCAGTTCCAGGCAAACACCAAGGCAAATAAATAAATAAATAAATAAAGTTTAAAAAAAAAAAGAATAACAAACATATAAAGAATAAAAACTAGTTTATGATCTTTCAGTCTAACCAATGGGCAGAAGGTTGGACTTGTGAAAAGCATACATCAGAACCACAATTCTTACAGGATAAAACAGCTTTGTGAGCTAGTGAAAAAAGATGTCATGCAATAATTTGACACAGAAGGTTATTTCTACACTAAGAACAAGTATCACTTGCTCAGACAATGCCATTTTTTTTTTTTTTTTTTTTTTTTTTTTTTTTTTTTTTTTTTTTTTTTTTTTTTTTTTTTTTTTTTTTTTTTTTTTTTTTTTTTTACGCCAAGCTCTTCCTGCTTTTTGTTACTGGACTTAGCCCATTGGGAGTATATTCTGAAAAATAGGGGTCATTTGGCTAAGTGTTTTCAAACTGGACAGTCTTTGATTTCAGGCATGATGAACCAACTTCTGTCAGAGCAAATTTATACCTTTTGTAGTGTCTTACTCTTTCAGTTAAGTCTGACAAAGAGAAAGTGGCTGCTACTTTGTGATGGTCTACTGGGATTCACAGGTGGGGGTGCACCTGGAACATCACTGCCGTGGAGAGACAAGAAGGTAAGGCTCAGAGAAGTCAAGCACACTGCTCCGTGTCATCCTACATGTTGACAGCTCATCACCAGGGAACACATTTCTAAAGAACAGATGCCTTTCTATTCTCTCAATTCTTTTGCAGTTTCCAAGTCTTGGCACACAGTAGGCATTTAGAAATTGTTTACACACGTACTACAAATCCCTGAATTTCAGTCTAAAAGTTTCTTCTATTGTGCTATGCCTGTTTGTGTTTAACAATGAATTAATCTCTCTTTTATCTTTCAAAAGAATCAGAAGTCACATTTCAAATTATGCTTTTTACACAGGTATAATTAAACCTTTAAAAGGTGGGATGGCAAAGAAATTAGAGGCTAGAGAGTAACACACATTTTATAACCTGCAGATGCCAACAGCAGGCAGCTCCCACCCTACTCTGCCCCCTCCTCCCCCACGGTACAACGGCAATTAGATTTCAGGGTGAATAATATAATTATCTAAATGAAACCAGGAAAAAATGTATGCAACATAAAAGGATTAGCCGCTCGAGGACTTGGGCTGGGGGAGGCAGGAGGATGATCCTGGCTGACAACTTCACAAAGTAGCCATCAATTATTTAAATCATTGTGACTTTTCAGACAGCATTCTGGACAGCAAGGAGAAAAAAAAGACACTGTAGAAATTTGAAAACCATAAATTAGGAGAGAGATGCTTGTTATTTAGTTTTGGTGTGAAACGTGCTCAGCTTAGAGAAAGAATCCAAAGGCAAAGTCATTCTAAGCGGGGAGCCAAAGATGTTACTTTTTGGGAAGTGCAAGAGAATAAAAGACTCTTCTTACAGAAAAGGTACCAATACTTTTCAAAGCCCCAATAAGCAAACCACTCAGCAAACTAACAGCAATATGTTTTAAAATAATCCACAAGTAGACTAGACAGAGAGCTGAGTCAGAAGGAGGGTACCCAGAGTCTCTCTATTAGAGCTGTCATTTCTAGATGCCACTTTAGACAAGCCTTTCTCAAATATGGAACCTGGCTCAGGGATGCAGATAGATTACTTTCTAAGGACATTCCAGCCTTAAAAATTCTACTGAGGTCAAGTCCTTATATAAGTACACACCAAATTGTGCTGGGAAAACTCACAAATCAGGTTAATTATATACAAAAATATTTCACAGAATATTCTGTACTAAATACTTATAGAAGGAAATGATCTGTCTCATGTATATGATTAAGGTCACAACATTGCCTGGCTAATCTATTATGTTTTTTAAATTATAGAAGTAAATTTGCCTGTGACTCTTAAGCCCAGGATTTAAAAGAAGGAAAGAAACAATTGGAAAATTCCCCCAACCCGGTCCTGATATTGCTTGAAACATCTGCATTTGCTAAGCTGGCTGCAGAAAAATTGATTGTTTCCTCACAGGCACAAGATCTGCTTTGGTGAATACTCATGAGGTAAATCTATCTAGTCAATAGTTTCATGAGCCAATTAGCTTAGTTTCCACCTAGATTTAAGTAGTTGAAAAACAGTAAAAACAACTCTCAAGCCAGTCCCTTACAATCATTTTTAAGAAACGGATTTGCCACAAAAAAGTAGACATTACAAATACATAACTAATCATATAAATATTTAAGAATGCATTTTAAGCAAGTATATGAGCTTTCTAGCAACACACACAAGATTTAAAAACAGCAACAGAGACTAATTTAAAGTATCTCAATAGCCAAATATCAATAGTCTTATAAATTACAACTTATCTTTAAAATTTTGTACATGAAAAAAGAAAATCCTTAACATATTATATTCTATATATCAAAGCTTTTGATCTCTTCTGCAAATGACTTTCTTGTCTGGCTGGTATAATTGTCTTTTGCTTACTTTGCCTCTGATGCCATGCCATTATTGTCATTCTAATTGGCTAGTTTCTTTCTAAATGGGAGATACAAGATACTATGCATCTGTCAGACACAAAAAACTTTACAAAACAAAAATTAAATATCAATGCAAATTAGGACACCATGGGATCCCAGACTGTATAAAGACATGATATGAAGGAGGTATCTAAGGGATAAAAGCAAACCACCAGGGACAGACGAAAAGACAGGGAAGGAGGGGGGGGATATGCTCAATGTACTAATATACAGTTAAGTACAAATTGAAAAATAATAAAAAATAAAACATTAAAAAATAAAAACTAAACTGTCATGGCCATTCAATGGAGATGACAAGAAACTTCAGGATACCTGCTGCACTGCCCTTGCAATTTTTCTGAAAATGAAAAAAATTACAAAACGAAAATTTATTTAAAAATATCATGCTGTTTCCCTTGACAAACAATATGTTTGTTTTTGTATAGCCTTTCACAAAGCTGCTGGCAATTTTATTTTACTCATTTAGTGTGTTCCTACTATGCACTAAAGATTTCTACTGGTCTGTGGCAAAATTTGAAAGGATCAAAGAAAAGGGTACTTTGGTTCAAGAAGCAAGGAGTTGGCAAACATTCCAGCCCTTAGTCTGTTAAGGTTGCTTCCTCCGGTAAAGCTTTGGAAATCATGGACACACAGCAACAAGGTCATCAAAGCTCTTCTGCAAGTCCCTGATAGGCAGCCTTGACCTTGAGATAGCCAAAAGGACAACAAATTAAGAATGCTTCATGGAATAAAAGGGAGAAAGCAATTCAGCTCTTGTAGTTGAAATCAAGCAAAGAGCAGTGCTGTACACCCAATGAGCAGAGGTAGAAAACGGCTCATGGAAGTGCATTTATCTGAATTTGAATTTATGTATATTTGCAAGTGAATACTCATGGTATTCTGGACGCTACAGATAGGACCATCCGTCATGGGAATAGCTGTAACCATGAGGGGTAAAAGAAGATAAAAATGAGGAAGAAAAAAGAAAGAGAAGCCAAATAGAAACCTAGATAAATTTTTCTTCTCAAAAAACTCTATTTCTAATATTCACAGTTAAAAAAGGACACAATGACACAGATAACCTGTTAATGAGCTAGCTGTGGATTGTCTATTCCCCAGAGCAAGACTTCAATTGCCAGAGCTTGTGTGTGTCTAAAAAGAATGAATGAAAAACGTACAGCTTAATCTTTCAAAAAATGTGGATGTGCTGTGGCTGATGGTTGCTCCTGTGGATACAGAATGGTCCCCAGCCCTTGAGTACTCTGTGGCATGGGGTCAAAAACCTGACAGATTTGAGAGTAAAAGTCATTCCAGAAATTCAGTTTGTTGGGTTTGTTTGGCCAATTATGACAATCAATCAAAAGAATGACCTCAAACACAGCCTGGGCTCAGCTGTCTCAGGCAGCTGTGAGATCACTGTTCAGTGCTTTAGGCTGGAGAAAAACAATACATTCATAGGAGACAGTCTCCTGTTCAGGGCAGTATGACTAGGTCCCTACATCAGTTGCCTCTGTGACACCAGGTCTCTGTCCTTTACTGTATCTGTAGATGGATGTCTCACAGAGTACCTGTGTTCTTTAAAAACCTTTCATGTTTCCCTGTCAGACAGCAACAGGAAGCAGGTCTCCTGAAGCCCAAGATGGCCACTGGTGTATTTGTCTGTGTAACCTTGTTTCTCATTCTTCTTTACTTCTGAACCCCAGTCTCTTTGTCCTTTTAAACCTTTGGGAATCTTGCGTCCCTTGCGTGCGACACTTTCTCCTGTCTGCTCCTATCTGCACATCCAACACCCCAGGATCCTTCTTACCCAACATTTCTCTTGTTTCCTAAAGCCTCTCCTCACTACTTACAGGGCCTGTCTTCTGAATCATCACAGTTGATGTCAGTTACAAATTGTCCTCTACTCTTCTGAGATTTGGGGTGTGACAGATTCAGATTCTCTAATTAATAGACTCCCTTCTAGATTTCTCAGAAGAGAAAGTCTAGCTTTAGACTTATATCCCTATTCACCTTGTCCCATGACATCCAAAGATGAGACCATAAGTTTATCACAGAGCAAAGGCTTAAACATCTCCATTTAGTTTCAACAGCATTTCACCCGACTGAACCGTGTCACTCTTGTCAAAGGGTTAGGGTGTACCAGATTTCCCTAGCCCATTGTTGATGCCCACACCAAGATTAATTGCAGACAAGTTGAACATTGCAGGAACCTTGAAAAGCACGAAGAAAAACAGCTGCTTTTCTTGAGCAGGTAATCTTTAAAGGGCCATTTAATGCTCAAGCTGAGATAGTCTTGTTTCTTTTTCTTCACTTTCTCACTAGAATGTCTCTAAGCCAAAGTGGCAACATACAGACAAACAGGGCAAAAATTACTTAGGATAAGAACCTCGAAAATTCCCCAAGTACAGCAGTTCTCTGTCTATACTCATCTGGTTCCTACCAGTAATCTTGCTGGATCAGCAATTCCCTTCTAAGAATGATAACTATCATTTGCTTGGGCTGTCCAGCCAGCCTCTTTCTCTTCCTAGTGTCTGTTCTTCCCCTCCTTTAACATTTAAGAAAAAGAAATAAATCTGAAGACGCCTTTGTTAGCACATAAAGTCAAATATATTTCAGGCAAAAGCTGCCCTCCAAAGATCTGAGTGACAGAGTGTTAATGTAGTTCAGTCCCTGTCAGCAGATCTGTCATAAGTCATTTCCTTTTCTCCTGTTTATCCCCAAAGTAGTGGGTTGAGGAAAAATCAAATGGACAGCAGCCACTCAATGTTTCAAAATATTTATCTCAAATGTGGCCTGATAGATGGAACAGTCTAGGTGACAAAGTAAGCTGGCCATAAGCACACCTACCATTATTCATGATAGAAAGTAAATTCAGAGTCACAGCTAAAGCCCTGGGCTTACTCTTATATCGATGTCATTTTCGAACAGCCCCGTGTTCAGCTTCCAAATCCTGAGACAAGTGTCACTGGCTGTAATTACTTTCCCATTCACCTCATGACAAAAACTTTCAGCTTGCTTTGTTTCCACTTTTTTTTTTTTTTAAAGTGAGCCTATGACCTGAGATTGGTCTCATAAAATAAAAATTTGGATAATGAAGGACTTCTGTAAAATATATAGGGCTATATATATACATTTTTGTGTTAGACAACAGGGGAAAAAAAACGCAACAACAACCATTTACTTCTAGCTCCTTTGCATCGCTCCAAGAGTGTAGCTATGCTCAATAGAAGTTAGTTTAAATATAGTTATTTTTTTTCTTCTCATTTTTCAGGAAACTTTTTTTTTTAACTTTATTTATTTATTTATTTGCCTTGGTGTTTGCCTGGAACTGGAACTACAGACAGTTGTTAGCTGCCATGTGGGTGCTGGGAATCGAACCCGGGTCCTCTAGAAGAGCAGACGGTGCTCTTAACCGCTGAGCCATCTCTCCAACCCCCAGGAAACTTCTTAAAGAACATCCATTAACCAAAAACTTCACTAGGTAAACCAGACAACAATCTATTCTTTTATCCTTCAGAGATGAAACCAAACCTTTAAGACATTTATTTATAAATAATTAAGTTGCTCATATAGCATATTTGGTCTACCTGTACATAAAAAAAATCATTTCTTATTCATGCCACACAGACTTCCTCATTAATGCTTATGAAAATAAGTTGCCTTAATGTTCCATGCCAATATTTAAAAAAACTTTTTTGGATTAATACTTGTAACAACTGAGTCCTCCAAACAACAACAACAACAACAACAACAACAACAACAACAAAAACCCTATTATCTCACTCACTGAGGCATCTACACATTCCCATCTTCAAGTCCTGTTAGTAGCAACATATCAATAATAAGTAGTTAGGGATGCATTTCTGGCATCACTAAAGAGAAATTACGATATGCAGGTTCACCTATACTACAAAACCAATACAGAAAAATAACGGTAACATTTTGGCTGTGGAGTATGTGAGTGTCCAGGGACATGTTTTGAGCTTTTAAGTGCTTAAATATATTCATATATTATTCAAGCAATAGTTTCACAATTATTAAGTTTTCTCATGTTGATGGTTTAATCATATATGAGGAAAACAAAAAACAAAAAACAAAAAAACCCCCTACGAACCAACAAACAAAAAACCACTGGAAAGGACTAGTGCTATGCTAGAATGGAAATGTCCCCAGCTGCTGCTGGTGGTCTATGAGGCTGCAGAACCCTTCTAGTCTGAATCTCTGCTGGTAGTCATAGGGCTGCAGGTGCAAGCTTTGAGGAAGAGAGGCGGGCCTTACCTCTAGGCTTGCTGTTTCCTGATTGGCAACACTATATGGCCAGCAGCCTCACTATGCCTTCCTGGCCATGATGAAATCTCACCATGAGCCAAAGTACATCCACCCCCCTCAATTGCTTCCTTCGGGTATTTACTAACAGTGAGGAGAAAAGCAACTTGCACAGTAAATGAGGTTTGTTACTTACTAGGGAGTATGTCTGCGGGAATCTTCTAAGTATCAGTCTCCAAGTGGTTAAGTGAACCAACAAAGCCTGTTGTGAAATGTCTCCATATGCAGAGACTTTCTGAAGCCCTGTTGGATACATCATGCTGACTGCACTTCCCTCCCTGTCTTATGGTAGCTTGGGCAAGGGTCCCTCTCATCCTACAGATAAGGGAAGAGAGCCCAGGGATGGTATTCAATGGGAATTGTCATTCTTAGAGGCAGCAGACTCATACATTTCATGCTTTCCCCACTTCTGTGAAGAGACTTAATAGCAATTACTTTCTAAGATGGTTCTGAAGAATTACAACAGAAATTGTATAAAAATTAAAAAGATCTAAACCAGCAGTAGGAATAACAGCACAGAAAAAGCACAACTAGATTAAAAACGAAATAAGAACACAAGTGAAGGCAATGAGATCACAAGTCTCCATTATCAACAGAAGTAGACTGTATAGTATGAGGTTCTGGCCCCATCTGGCCAGAGGTTCAGACTCACTTACAACCCCTTTTCCCCCACAAAATTACTCAGATGCTTATATTAATTTTATGCTGTTTGGCCTTTGTCTCAGGCATATTGTTAGCTCTGTCAACTTAATTCAACCCATTTCCATTATTCTGTCCTGCCACAGGGCCCATAGCTTACCTGTTTCGTTACATCTTGCCTCATGGGCTGCTGGATGTCTCTGTCTGACTCCACCCTCCTTCTATCTGTGCTTCAATT
The DNA here is from genome assembly GCA_004025045.1 of Sigmodon hispidus. Taxonomy (NCBI): domain Eukaryota; kingdom Metazoa; phylum Chordata; class Mammalia; order Rodentia; family Cricetidae; genus Sigmodon; species Sigmodon hispidus. The sequence goes on from PVIH01003595.1 coordinate 133,607, forward strand.
TCCCCACCTACGGTGCCTGGCATAGGACAAAACAGTTCCTTTATATAAAGAATGATATTCACAGCATACAGAAAGACATTCCCACATCAGTAGACGGGCAGTAAACTGGTGACTGTTTGAAACAATGATGATAATCCAAAGAAAAGAGCAAAGGCACTTCCTGGTATGCCATCTTCCAGACAAAGTCCAAAATAACCACAAATTGCTGATTAATGGAGGCTTCTGATAGTTGCCAAAAGGTCAATCAGCACTGCTAGTGAATAAGTAAAATACTGGGAATACAATTCAAAGAAAGCAAATATAAGTGGTTAGTGTTTAAGTATAGATGTACACCAAAGAATGAGATGAGATTCTAAGAAGCTTTGTTTTTAGTTTTTCACAGTGAGAACATCAGAACCACCTCTGAGAGCTTGAGATGGGGTATCGAGTGATCGGTTCTCTTTTCAACTGAATCATTTCCATGGTGACTTCCAGCAGTCCGTAAGTGGAACTAATCTATTTACACTAATGGAGCTGAGTCGCTGAGTCTGTTCTGTCCTGGGGGGTGTAATAGTAGAGCAACAACTGGCTGTGATGCAAATGCCACTCCAAGGCAACATCCTTCATATTAACATGCTTTGATCTGATGAAAACAATATGCTGTTGCTGCTATCCGTGTATCCTTGGGAAAACAGAAAAGGTTACTGGCAGTGCTTTGGCCTAGCTGGGAAGAAGATAAGTTTAGGGTTCGGTAATTAACTCTAGTAAATAACTGGACTGAAAGCAGCTGTGCCCACTACAGCTTGATTGGGAATCCTGCAATCGCCCACCTATTAACTTTATTTTGGAACCCCATTGACTCCTAGAATTCAGACTATCCTGGGAAGTTGCTTTAACAGCAATCCTTCCATGCCAGCTCCCATGGAAAGGTAGAAAGTGAACTGTGTGCTTCTCAGCCAGTATCTTTTACATGGAACTTCAGAATGTGACTCAACTTGGAAATAGATGCTTTGCAGATGAAGTTAAAGCTTAGAATGGAAACACAAGATTAGGGTGGGCTGTAGGTCCTCTGAAAGTGTCCTTCTGAGAGTCAGACAAATTTCAAATAGAGGAAGGGAAAAGGCTATGTTAAGGAGACAGAGACTGAAGTTATGCTTCTAGAGTAAGAACAGCAACAGCCTCTAGAAAGAGTCCCCTCTAGAGCCTTGGAGGAATTACAGCTTCTGGCCTCTATAACAGTGACAGAGTAAACTATTCAAAACTTAAAATGTTTATTTATGTAGTTTGTATTGCACAAGTGAACATATAGGTGCATTACAGTGCTTGCTTGTATAGAGGTCCAAGGACCACTTGCAGCAATCATTTTTCCCTTTGGATGCTAGAGCGTGAACTTGGGTTTTCATTCAGGCTTGGTAGCAAACACCGTTTCCCACTGAGCCATCTTGCAAGCCCGACAGAATAAACTTCTTTTGTTTTAATCCAACAACATTGTGTTAACTTGATTTGGCACCCCCTAGGAAACCAATCCACTAGCTCAAAGAATCTTAAACACCACATGCTGCTACTGATCTTCCCTAACCAGCAGAGAGGCTCCAGGAATAGCTGAATGGTGGAGCTATAGCATCCACTCTTGCTTGCTATCAGGCTAGGTACAAGGGAGCTAGAAAAGGGACCATATGGGTGTTAAGAGTGAACACAGGCTAGTGGGGAGAGGAAAGCAGCCTGAAATCCAGACGGCAGGATGCTGAGCAGTCTTAGAAGTGAAAGGTAGGAGCAGGCAGGTACTGTATCAGAGCTCTCTATGCTAAGATCCAGTTATACATGATATGAGCAAGAAGGAGAGGGTGTGTTCTACAGACATTATCCATGTAACCATTATCATGTTCCTAAGATGAAAAGTTATAGCTGCTATTTTCCAGACAAAGAAATAGATTTATAGAAGCTCAATAATTTGGTCACAGAGAGGCTATCAAATGATGTGGCTGGAATCCACTTGTATGTGATTCCGAGACTTAGGTGTGAAACTTGTTTCTAAAACTGAGTACCCTGTTACAGACCTGACACGATTAATGTCTGAGCAATAACTTTATGTTCCTCCTGTCAGAGAAATAACTGATCCGAAGAAGCAACCTTCAGAGAAGTGGCACCAATGCTGACTGAATGCTGGGATCATCTGGGTATCCTGCCAGAGTCCCTCACACCTGGCCAACCGATGGAGTGTGGGCAGTGGTGTTTTCAGGAAGCTTCCTGGGTGACATTGATGGAGCTTGTTCCTGAGACCCACTGATCTGGGCCAGCAGGTGGAAGTGGGAAGTGTGGCCAGCTGAGGAGGAGGTGCGATCTTGGTGTTTGCAGGCAGACTGTAACTATTTCACGTCTCAGAAGTGACTCTGGCAAATGCTACGGCAGTGAGGAAAATGGAATATGCTTTAAATGTTTCAAGACAGCTTACTCTTACTCACACAGCTTATGTTTGTGCCTCCAGTAACATGAAATTTGAGTCTGAGCCTGACAATTAGGGAAGCTGCCTCTGCTCACATTGCCCTTCCTGAGCCAGAAAACGTGGGCTCCTGTCTTGGGAAAGCACTCTGCAAAATTCTGCAATGTGCTAGACTAGGAAACAGCTTCTGCCACCATGGCAAATATTTTTTTTTAGCAATGTCTGGGTCAGCATGAAACAATGTAGAGTACTTTTATCATGACTAATGTTGCTCATCACAAAGTTAGATACTCACGGCACTAGGCCCAGGAACTCCTTACCCTCAAGCTGGGCATGCTGACACTAAAAGATTGCTTCTTCAACTTCAGATTACATTAAAGACACATGCAGGGCTATTTCAACCCAGGTCTGAAGTTTCAGGAATCTTTAGTTCACAAGTTCCCAGGCGGTGACAACACTCCAGGGTACAAGTCACATGTTGTGCTGTACTAGGGCATTTCTTCTCAAACACGTGAGATGGTGATACTCTATACATACAAGCTGAGTCAGAGGCCTGATGGCCTTGTCTGCAGGTAGCTCTCCAGCTTGCAATAATGGTAAAGAGTCACCAATGGGGTAGGAGAGAAAACTTCAGTGCACTACTACTCAGATGGTTGTGCATTCAAGAGGTTCATAGGCAAGGAATTAAAAAACAAACAAAAAAGGATATGTAAATTACCAAACAACAATACACATGAGAACTAAAGTGAACCAGAATTCACCTTCTAATAATGGCATTTCCTATGATCTTATGGGGGACAATTACATTCAAACTACCACACTATGGAATGAAAATCTCTGGACCACCCTTGTCCACCTCAAACAAAAGTGCCCCTAATTGCTTGTCAGAGCTCCACATGTACAATATGGCTTAGGAAAAAATTAAAGTTTGTTCTAATTCTAATTTAGCAATGTGTAGGTTTTGAAACTCAAGATTATGAATTACATGTCATGAGGGGAAAACTTAACTACATATGTCCATGTAGTAAGGAAAGCATCATTTTCATCTCATTCACTCATCATCCACTTATAAAATATTGAATATTGGGATGAGCAAGATGGTCCAGAGGGAAAAAGCACTTGCTGCCAAGTCTGATGACCTGGGTTTGATCTTCAGGACCCACACGGGGGAAAGAAAGAACTAACTTTGGTAAGTTGTTCTCTGATCTCCATACATGCACCATGGTGTGTGTGCATGGGCACACGTGCATGCACAAACACACAGACACATTCACACAGATAAATAAAAACAAAAATATTAATATAAAATTATGAGATATTCTAGGTCTATGCTGGAACTAGAGATTTTGCAGAGAAGCAATGGAACCAATACCCACACTCTCTGTTGTAACTACTAGGGCTGAAGCAGATGGTCCTTTCCTAAACTCTCTGAGAGACTATGGGACAGTAAAGGATCTGGAGCAAAGCTACTCTTACTATGGCAGCAGCCCAGTATCCCCACAATCTGTTGTGAATATATGCTTTTATGAGATACAATAAAATGAGTTATCAGAAAAAGAAATTCAAAACCTAGAAATATATTTGACATAAGTTCCAATTTATTAGATTTATAGACAATGTCAAATTACTAAGAAGAAGTTAAAAGTGTTTAAAGGCTCATTCTCACATCTGTGTCAGGGATACAAAGGTGACAGGTAGTTTGCACACAACTATAATGGTCAGACTGATTTGCACACTGTTTTGGAACACAGGGCTCAGGATAAGACAGATGGGTGTGAACTAGCCTTCTGTTTGGTAGCCAGAAGACTCGGCATAGGTAACTCAATTGCTGCTTGCTATCATTTCTGACATCACTTCTGTCATTACTCCTTGTAGTGCTGGCCTGGGTCATTTGAGGACCACCACTCTCACAGCATTTTGCCATAAAGTGGAGCTTGCTCTTTTTCTTCCTATTATCTCCCTTTCTTCACCCAAGGAATTTGCCACACAAAATGAAACCATCAGTGCATGTCATGTCATTAGCTATGTCCACATGACATGATGCCTGGGCGACTTAGATGACATGTTGTGGGTAGAGAGCAAAAACAGACCTGTATTCTCCTCCCAGGACGCCGTGCATTTCATCCGCCCATCATCAAATGACTGAAAACACCACTCAGACAACTGTCCTTCCTTCTCCCTGAAAAACCCAACTGGGCTGATGACAAATGACACAGCGGCTGCCTCAGGGGAAGGGCACATGCTCGGCTCTATGTGACCTGACAGGAGTATAGCCACGGGGCCCTTTTCTGCCTCGTGCAGCTGAACACTTTCCCCACCTGCGCCTCTCTCACACGCTGCCCCCTCACTTCTAAGTACATCTTACATTTTCAGTTAACATTTTTAGGACACCCTCACCTTTTTTTCTCAGGTTAGCCACGTACAATTAGCTAGAAGTAAGACTATGAAGAAGATATGGAGATACCTTTAAGAAACATTGCCATTTTGTCATAGCAAATCATGTCAGAAGACAATTTATAGGATGGAAACCTCATATCTAGAAGAACAGTAGACAGATTTAATGACTATACCCCTCGGAACTTTGCATCTTCAAAAATACAATCTTAAAGTGTAAAAGAAGGTAAGACTGTGCCCAAATAACAAAGCGGGTGTTTTAGCTTGAGCATAAGCTTGGAAGTTATTAGCTGGAATGGCTGTGGTCTTAAGATTTGCTCACTTATGTGTAATTATGTCTTGATAAAGTCAAAAAGAGAACAGGTAGGGTTCTCACCTCGCTCAGATTGGAGCGATTGATTTAAAGGACAAAAGAGAGCAACTAATGCAAAAGGACAGGTGACAGGTTTGAGACTGACCTGATAGGGTCACCATGGACTGCCCAAAGGTGACAGTTAGTGGGCAGAGTGTGGGCCAACATGAGCCAGACTGATTTTCAATGTGTGTTTGTTACATAAGCTCAAAGTGATCATGTTAATAATCAGTTTACAGATTTACTTGATTCATGGTGTATCCATCCTTCCCTTATACTCAGTACATGACATACAATAAAGCTGCATGGCATTTCAGGATAACAGATACTGAGTGGGTTACGCATGGAAAAGAAACTCATGGTCAGACAAATCATAGTCACTATTTTTTCCCATTTTAAATGTATTCATTGAGTTACACATCTATTGACCCATCTGTGCACCTATGCTTTTAGCAACATGCATGAGTACTTCCTGCTGTCAATAGTGTGCTAGGCAGCACACTATTAAGACCTTACTTCCTAGTGGGAAATGCTAGAAACAAGTTAGCAAAAGTGCTAACTGTATCTGTGATAAGTGTTAAGAAAAACCCAGTGTGGGGATTGGGGGTGTAGTTCAATGGGAGAATGTTGGCCTTGCATGTGTGAGGTCCTGAGTTCAATTTGAAGTTAAAACAAATAAGCAAGGAAACACACAGCAAATACTAAAGGAATGGTCAGTGGAGATTTTTGATTTTGGACCCTGATATAAAGTGTTCCATTCAGGTAATTTAAATGAAGAACTATTAATGAAGAGATAACCTACAAAAGTGTGGTCATGGTTGAGAAAAGGAACTGGGGATGCTGAGGATACAGAGACTGCTAATGGAAGAAAAGGGGGAAAAGGACGGAGGAGAAGAATCCGTCATCGGAGCCCACAGAGAACAAGGGCTACAGCTACGGAGGAAGCTCCATCATCTCAAGTAGGGAGGAAGAAATACTTCCCCCTCTTACTTCTCTACCTTCAGTTCCTGCTGGTGATCCCTCCCAGAAGAACCCAGTCAGAAGCTACTTGGCAAGATGGCTTCAATCATACCAGTATATAGGGATTGACCTCAGCATTGAAAATGCATGGGGAAGAGAAAGGAGAGAATGAGGAAAATCAGAAAAGGGATCTGGTTAGGCAGCAGCCTGAAGAACCTTCCAGTTGAAGGTTGATACTCAGTAAGATTCAGGGAGGTCTGATCAGTGGAACACAAATCCAGCAGGGACAGCGAACAGTGAACACAGTTTTAGCACCCCCTCTCTGTACACCAAACTTAGTGCAGCCCCTTCACCAAGAGCACCCTTACAAGACCAGACATGAGCAACTTCCCTTATGATGCTTCAGATTCACCTCTTCTGCATCAGAGTTTGTGTAAAGCCAGACACCCTGCTGAGGAAGTTCTAGCATGTCTCTAAATCTAGTGAACAGATTTACCTAGGCAGGTAGCACAGCCAAAGAACTTACTGAAGCAATGGTAACTCTTCCGCACACACAGCTCTGCTGAAGAACCCAAGGCTCCTAGACCTGGAGTCCCTTGTGCTATGTAATTTATGAAACAATGTGTTGTGTTCACTGTTTTTTTCTTGAGACAGAGTCTCACTGTGTAGCTCATAGATGGTTTGACACTCACCATAAGGACCAGGCTAGCCTCAAAATTGCAGAGATCCACCTGCCTCTGCTGGAATCAATGGTGTGAGTCAATACACCCTGCTTATTGTTCTTAAAGCAAGATTAATGTAATGTCAAAGTATACCCATATTCAAGCTCAGGTTTTTTTTTTTCATTTTCTATTTATTATCATGTCATAAGCTAAAATGTATATAAAATATCTACCACAGGCCAACAAAAATATCTAGTCAGATAATTTATGATGCCCAGAAACCATATCTTCAAGGAAAATGTTCAATATTAACATTATTATTGCTTGAATTGAATGATCTCACTTTTAACAGCTAGTCTACTGGGTTAGACTCCCTGAGCTAGTCAAATTATTTACACTAACTACCTAAACATGGTTCAGAGAACTGGCATCCCACTGGTAACTGAGGTTTCATAGGGTAACTAATTTTTTTTCTGTCAATCTTTCCTATTCTGGGACGCATTAACCAATGGAAAAACACTCCTTTCAAGGACACATTCTAGACAAACAGTGAAAAGTTGCCTGAATGTCAATGAGACTTGCAATCTCCCATAGTAAAAGTTAAACTTTTTTTTTTTTTATTTCTTTCACAGTCTTGGGAATTTTCATTATCCAAATTATACCAGACCTAAATTTTCCTATTGTCTATTCAATCTATTTCCTTTTGTTTTGTCCCTGTCATATAGAACCAGATGGTAATTCTTCTTCTTTTCTAAAATTATGACTCTTGCCAAGACATAAGAAAATGGTGATTAAAAACAGCGATAAGGGGGCTGGACAGAGAGTTCAGTAGTTAAGAACACTGGCTGGCCTTCCAGGGTCCTGGCTTAGATTCCTAGCTTCCACATCATGTGGCTTACAACCATTTAATATATGCAATACCCTCTTCTGGTCTCTGCAGGCACCAGGCACTCACGTGATACATAAACATACACATATAAAAAAAAAACACATTTCAAAAAATTAAGAAAAGACTAAGTTCTTTTCTTCTTCTTACCTGTAAAAGAGGCCTCTGTACCCCCAGGACCTTCATGGTGTCTGCATTAGCTAGGATCTTCAAGGGGTCTGCTGTTTTGGTGACTCCTTCTATCTCCTTGTTGATCTCAGCCAAGACTTGATTAAGGAAGATGTTTTTTATATACATTGTGAGAAACTCTCGAAGGGGACACTGTTTGGTGGGGCCAAGTCCCAAGGCATGTTCAATCTCCTGAATAAATCTGCAAGACAAACAAAATAAAAAGGAGGTTAAATAAATCAGAAAAACATAAATATGATACTACATGCATGCATCAGTATCTGTGGGCTCAGTCTGTTTCTACGGAGACAGCAAAGTCGTTTATCTAAACACAAGTTTCAGCTGTTATTTTTTTTTAAAATATGTTATGTCATTAATTAAATGAAATAGATGGAACAGAAAAACATGACTTCTACGTTGGGTAGAGCACAATACTTTGGTTAATTTTCAAAATAAGACTGTAAGAGTCAAAGAAAAAGTATAATAAACAGAAAACAATATTATAGGGCACACTAAAGAGCATATCCACAAATAGTGTGTATTTCTTATTGAAACTGCTTATAGATAGTGTGTGGGGCATAAATGTATTTTTTATTTACAGTGACATTGAGTTTGCAGCAGGCTAAAAGAAGAAAAACAGGAGCTGGAAGACACAGGAGAATTTCAACTTTATGTTTTATATTTAATATTTTATTTCTTTTATTAAAGCACAAGAATATTAAAGCTGTTATAGCTCAGAAATGAATATATATTCTTGCTTGCACTTTTCTGTAGAGGATGCCTTGATTTCAACGATTTGATACACACAAACTTAACTTACTATAGTTTAGTTAAATGACATCAGCCCCAACAACATAGTTTAAATTTTATAGAATCACAGTATAGTTAGCATTATCCATTCAGTGTAATTACATAAAGCCAAAATATACTATTATCCCTTCAGAATTCTGAGTATAGAAAACTGCTGGGCATTGTGGTCAGTGAACAGTAATTTCTTTCCTGTCTACTGCAAGTGGTCATCGTGCTCTGTCTATTCAGGTCATGTACAGACAACCAAGTATGTGGCTATGCTGTTTTCTTGTCACCAAGAAAAGGCCACGTGGCAGATCCCAAAATAATTGGCCAATCCAGATAAAATACAGGGAAAAAGAAAACTTAATGAGATAATGCCAGAAGTGAGATCTAAACTGAATGTAAATAATCTTATGCAAGAAATACATGACCATGACAACTTTGGCACTGCCATTTCAAAAACATATGTGACCAAAATAAAACTCAATATAAATCAGAAATTGGCTGTGGTAGGAGGGAGGGCAAGGGGCAAGGGTGAAGAGAGATGGGTCACAGGGCAAGTAATGCTGGAGACTCCAGGAGGAACTTTATAGCGATGGAAAAAGAAAGGTAAAATTCTCACAACTGACTACAATGCAGAAGCACAAGTTTGTCAAGCAAAGAACAGATACTCCTGCGGATTCACAGAGTAAAGCTAAGGAGCCAGCAAGCACCAAACAAGTACACTTTTAAAGGATCAAAATACTTTAACTATGTATGTTTCCAGCTACATTTTAGACCTTAGTTTCCTTGTTTTTCACTTCTACATATATATGTTTATAAGTGACAGCAAGAGATTTTAATGTTTTGACAGAACTTTCCAGAAAAAACAAGCTAATTAAGAATAGCTTGCATTGTTTCCTTACATGGTCATTTTTATTGTTCCATGATGGTATGCAAAGCAAGGGCTACTTGTAATGTTTTCCCAGAGGAGAAAAAGAAAATCAAGACAAAAGACAAATTAACTGAAAAAACACAATTTCAACTTGTGTCACAAATGCTGTCTAGAAATAAGATGAAACTCCACAGATCTTAGTAAAAAAGTGATCAAACCCAGAAAAAGAGCATCTGAAAAAGAGAAATGCAATGTCTATTAAACATACGAAAAACATCTCAATTTCATAAGACAAATGCAAAGTAAAGAACCCTGACATTCTAGTTTTTAAGCCTATGTGATAGGCCAAAGCCGAAAGGTGTGAAAATGGAATGTGTTAGTGTGAGCGTGGGGAAGGAGACACGTTCTCACAGCACCGATGCAAGAAGAAGAGATACAGCAAATATGAAGGGCATGCTGCAGTATTGTTCAAAATTATGTGCTGATTTTATTTTCACACAGAAACACCACTTCTGGAAAAACTTCTAAAAGCTGAAGGCAGGAAATAACCTTAATGTTGATCAATTCGGTTAAAATTAAAGAATTGTGGTGCATTACATACTGAAATGTTGTGTATCCCTCTCTGCCCTCCAAATATGGAAGCTTTGGTTACATGGGTATTTAAAGATCACAGCTCACAAGATGAAGTTTAAAAAAAAAAAAAAAAAGGGAGCGACATCAATGTGTGTTTGGCAGAATTTACCACACTGGCCTCTGTATAAGATCTGTATATTCTCATTGTATACTTCATCTTTTAGTCTCACAAAACCCAACAGGTACCTGAAGGAGATGGGCTGAAGCTGAGTCTAGAAGTCGGAATGAGAATTTTCAATGATTATATTTTTAAAATGTTTAACATAAGTAGAAGCTGAAAGATTAGCTACTAGATTAAAATTAAATTAGGAAATTTAAAGATTGCCTGAATATAACACAGACTAAAATTTGCAAGTTTTCTAGTTAGAGCATATTTCAAGTTTAATTCCTTAATTTTTGTTGCTTAACCTATAACTTATCAATAAATGAACACACTACAAATAATCTTAAATAGTACCATGTTACTCTATTGACTGTATGTCTCTCCCTCCCTCTCTCTCTCCTTTTCCATCCGTGTGTGTGTTTGTGTGTGTGTGTGTGTGTGTGTGTGTGTGTGTGTGTGTGTGTGCATGTGCCTGCATGCTAGGAAGTAAAGGGGTAGTTATTACAATGAAAATAGTATGACCCAGGAAATTCAGGGAAAAAAATGAGAAACTGAAAGACACACAAGATGTCTTAACTGATTTCAAAATAGAAAAGGAAGTTAAGGTAAACCTCATAAATCTTTAAGGAGATGGTGAGTAGAAGAAGGCAGGGAAAAGAAAGACAAAATAGTTACAGCCATAATTTTAAGTTCTCAAAATCCATACCCTGCCCTCTGACCCCTTCTGATTCCAAGGAACTTGCAGAGAGACCCGTACCAAGAATCACTCTGGTCCCTTTGGTCAGCCTCCAAAAGAAAACCATTGTTATTTACCTTCCAAGGAGCAGATGAGAAAAAGTCCTTTCACCCGAATTCCATTTGTTTTCTTTAGAGGGACTATGGTTTTCTAAGCAAAAATACTTAAATTTTCAAAATTTTTATCATCTCAACCAACTTTGTAATAGTCAAGCTGTTCTCAAAGTGACAGAAATCTTAAATTATCCACATTTTCTTTCTGTAGTCATGTATTTGTCTTTAGTGTCCCGAAAACATGATATGGCTTCAAGCAGCACTGGCAGAGAGGCAGAGAGTTCCCCATCACTTTCAGTGAGCCATCTCTCTTGAATACAAACCATTCATTCCCTAGAGCACACAACATCCATCTCCAATGACACATCCAGGTTGATGCTGTCATTTTTAACTCGAGGGGATCCACACAACATGTTTCCAAATCTGCTTTCAGAGCTGTGAGGGATCTCAACAGAAAGCATAAAACATGGGCGAGTAAAATAAAAATTAAGAATGCTTCCAGGCCCCTTTTTTTTGTCAGAAAATGAGAAGAATGGTAGTTGCCAAGGTGGGGGATGGTGGTAGAAATCTCTTTATCAAAAGATACTAAGTTCAGTTAGACATGAGAAATAAACTCATGTCCATTGTACAAGGTGTCTTCAGTTGATGAATGGTATACACAGAAATAGAGTTAAGTCATTTCACCACAAAACATAGAAAACATGTGAATGGTAATCATGCATGTTTTTACTTGCATTAGTCATTCTATATCATGTTATATGCCTTAACATACATATTTTTCTTTTTATCTATTCTTCTTTCATTCAGTACATTTTGACTGTAGCTTCTCTTCCCTCTACTCCTTCTCAACAGAGGGAGGTTGTCTCCCTCAGATCCACTGCTCTTCCGTTTTCCTTCAGAAAACATCAGGCATCCCTGGGATATCAACTGAATGCCACATACCAGAAGAAAAAAGGATCCCCAAATCAGGCAAGAGAGGCAGAAATACCCCACTCCTACAGTTAAGAGTCACACAAAACCCCAAGCTAAACAATTATGCATGTATGAAGAGGACCTAGTACAGAACTATGAAAAGCATTTTCACTAAAATCAGGAACAAGACAAGGCTGTCCTCTCTCTCTAAATCTATTTGATATAGTACTTGACGTTCTAGATAGAGCAATAAGACAACTGAAGAACAAAGGGACACAAATCAGAAAGGAAAAAGTTAAAGTGTCATTATTTGTAGATGATGTGATAGCACACATAGGCAACCCCAAAAATTCTACCAGGAAATTCCTACTGCTGATAAACACCTTCAGTGAAGTGGCTGGATACAAGATTAACTAAAAATCATCAGTTGCCCTTCTATACACAAATGACAAATGGGCTGAGAAAGAAATCAGGGAAACAATACCCTTCACAATAGCTACTAACGATATGAAATATATTGGGGGCGGGGTGTAACCCTAACCAATCAAGTGAATTTCAAAGAAAGTGAATTTCCCAGAAAGAAACTGAAAAAGGTATCAGAATATGAAAAGATCCCCCATGCTCATGGATCAGCAAAATTAACATAGTAAAAAAGGCCATCCTAATAAAAAGCAGTCAACATATTCAATGCAACCCCATTAAAAGTTGAACATAATTCTTTACAGACCTTGAAAGGACAATTCTCACCTTCATACGGAAAAACAAAAACCCAAGATAGCTAAAACAACCCTGAACAATAAAAGGACTTAAGGAGTATTACCATCCCTGATCTCAAGCTGTACTACAGAGCTATAATACTAAAAACCCCACATGATATTGGCATAAAAACAGACATACTGACTAATGGCATTGAATTCAACATGCATAAATACATGAGTGAGCTATGCTTGCTTTGGAAAAAAACAAGGAATGTTTTCTCCTGCCTTCTTGAGAGGTGAACTTTGTTCACTGTCAACTGTGACAGGAAAGACAACTTCAGGAAGTAGATGGTCAAAAAATGTACTAGTCAGAGTTGGTATTGTAGAGGTTGGACCAAGTTGCAACTTGAGCAAATAATTGAGTCTCTTGTAGCTTTACTTCTGTATGCTGTGAGATGTAATGATGACATCACCTACTCACAAAATGGACAGAGAATGACATGCAGCAAGCGCAGTCAGGATGGTAGCTACTCTGACAGTTAGTAGTGTTCCCATAGTGCAAGCTTAGTTGAAAAAGGAAAATTTCTAGATTAGATTTATTCTGAATCCTTCAGAAACAAATCAAAGAAAGTTCAGGGATGATCAAATCTCCATGTGGCCAGAAGTGAAGTTTTAAGTGCTCCCTAAGAACCTACATGGGCACATAACAGATTCTTGGGAGAAATATATTGAATAAGATACAGAACAAAGGATCACATTTTGATCTCAACCCATAGTACTTGAAACTTGGATGCAATTTGCCTGACAAACACTGCTCCCTTGGCCCTATCGCCCTGCCAAGAGTTTGAATTAGAGGTCCCGATGAACAATTAAAAAGAGAAATATCATCCTTCATTCCCACCACTCCAGTGTCAACTCATTTCTCTTTTGTGAAGAAAACATTCAATGAGCATGTCAGTTTAATCCTGCCTTCCTTTTGGCCAAAATGGCTGTTCATACTACCTTCTCCTACTCACTCACAGGGAATCATAAACTCAGTCTATCATAATAATGAGCACATTATTAAATCAAACATCTGTTAAGGAACATTAATTCAGGTTTTACTATAGATAACCCCACAGTGAACATCTTCATTCTGCTTCTGGTAAGCTATTCTAACAATTATAAATATTTTAAGTAGCTCCTGATATTTTTCATGAGAAAGTTAATATTTTATTTCCTGTTCTCCTGTTCCCCAAATCCCTGTAACATATTGCTGCTTTTTTTTTTTTTTTTTGCCTACTAATAAGCATTTTTAGAGTGGTCTGTTGAACACTGGGGGAGACGTAGAGATAGTAGTATAGTGGAGAATCATCAAGAGTCCAATCTTCCCATCAAGGCTCCTCTCATCAGCACTATGGGAACAAAAAGCACTGAGTATTTCATCATACAGGAGAATCCCCTTAGGAATGAAAACACTTCCAAGTTAAGCTAGAACACAGATGGAACCCTGTGAAAGGGGTATTATCTAATCTCTAGAAGTGCTATCAGCTGAGGATTTCCCAGACCTATGAATGATGAGCAAACACAAACTCCCAGTGCATGTGCACATGGGAAGGAGACAATAAGAACCCAAGGAAAGTTCTTCATAATGCTATGTGTGGAAGGTCTGATTACAGAGCTTTGAAGACTGTTCTCCAAATAGGCCTCTGCAACCAAAGATTGTAAAACATAAAGCAAATAATGGGGCATATGACTAATTTTTACTATAAGTTTAAAATGTGGGCCTTATTCCCTAAATTTAGTATTGATAGCTATGTATTTGCAAATATTAAATTGAGTATTTTTATTGAGGAGAATTGTAAGTCTATGCATGTATAAGACCTGTATTTTTTTAAACTGGTGTTTTGTTTCAGCAAGTTATTTGTTCTCTGAAAGATATGAATAAGCTCACACTACATTTTATGCAGTATTTTCTTTTTTAAAATTTATTTTTATTTTATGTGCATTGGTGGTTTGCTTGCATATGTCTGTGTGAAGGTCTTGGATCCTCTAGAAGTGGAGTGAGAGACACTTTTGAGCTGTCATGTGGGTGCCGGTAATCAAACCTGGATTCTCTAAAAGAGCAGTCAGTGCTCTTAACCACTGAGCCATCTCTCCAGCCCCTTACCCAGTATGTTCAATTATATTTTTTACCTTGATGTGGTTTCTATCTAGGGAATTTATAAACTAATCAAACTTTTACTCAAGAATCCCAAGTCTCTTGTTCAGCCTAACCTCCTTATCACAAATTGCATCCAAGTTTCAAGTACTATGGGTTGAGATCAAAATGTGATCCTTTGTTCTGTATCTTATTCAATATATTTCTCCCAAGAATCTGTTATGTGCCCATGTAGGTTCTTAGGGAGCACTTAACTAATATTGTAAAGCATCATTTCAGCTAAGAATTGTGTGGCTGGTACCAGCTGGACAGACCCTCAAGCACAGAGATAGACATTGGTGTAGACACTGCACTGAAGCAATGATCTGTATCTACCTGAATGAAAATAGATGCTAGAAGTAGACTTATATTAGGACACAGTCTATGCGAAATCCTGACTGAACTTGATTTGACTTGGAAAAAGAAATCAACCTAGAACTGATACAGAGTCAAAGACTCTATCCCCAGACATGAGCTCATCCATGTATAAAAAACTGAGAACAGTTAGTTATATACAGACAGATGAGACTATGGAATCTAATTCAACCACAGTTACAAGAAATGCAGAAACAACTTGGTCTGCATAAAGAGGCAACACAGCACATGGCTTCTGTAAGACATGTTTCGTATTTACTTGATACTTCTCACATTGGCACTTAAGGCCAAGCAAAGTGGAAGGTAACTCATGCAAAGGGCGAAGAACCTCAGCAGAACTGATCTGAGATATAGTCAACTTACTGGTATTATCTGGGTTGAGAAAAGATCATTTAGAAATGATTTACAAGGGGCTCATTCAGAAGCAGCAGCAACAGGCATATTTAAGACCATAAATCAGTAGAACATGAAAACTGAAGAAAAATCTATAAAGGTTAATGCTCACGGGAGCACATTTGCCTCTTAATTCATGGGAGTGAGCCATTGGCACATCGGGGAAAGACTCTCCCTCAATAGTCTGTAATTGTTCATGCTGAGTCTAACTGTGCTCTGTGCTTTTTGTATATAAAGATTTTCTGGGGAAGGGTATAAAATAAGCTTATCATCACAGAGCCCAATCGTGTCCTCGGTTTGTGTCCCTAGGAGACAATTTGCTGAACTAATGAAATCAGAAGGGGTTTGGGTGCTCTTATTTGTAATGAGTGAGACTCATGCCTGGAATTTGAGAAAAAATGAGGTAAAATTAAGTGACAAGAAAAAAGAATATTACCTATAAAATTTGGACTCTGCAGGCTTACAAACAAATTTAACTTTCAAAAGGCTTGCCATGAGTGTATTGCAAATGATTTGAGACTATGTCTAAGTTCTCCCGACAGACTGAAAAGTACTTTAGGAAAAATGAAGTAAGCCTCTTTAAAATGACAGCTGTTAAAACTTTTAAGCATATAATTTAGAAACTAAAGTGAGAGTTAAACTCTAACCCTTAATATAAACCAATCTTTCTTTAACCCCTCAAGATGCAAATAAATAAGTCAATAATATGGGCTATTGAGCCAAGCTCAAAGGCAAGATGATAATTTTTCTATTCTGATAGGGTTGAATTCTGTTTTATTGCTTCAACTTACTTTACTTACAGTTAAATACCTTTTTATGTTATCATATAAAAGATTAAGCTGTCAAAAATTTCCAAGAAAAATTCAGAAGAAGCCTACCACATGGCCTGGAAATGTGAGTGCAGCATAGCTAATACACTCTCTAGTGTGGATGGCGATCAGTAAGGTCTTCCCATATTCCAACACAAATGCAGGGCAATGTAGCCCACATTGTTCCTGTTGCTACATCAGTAGAAAGGCTATTAATAACTGCTTGTAGCCACAGAGCTCTTAGCGTATCTTGCTCAAAAGGCTTTAGAAGGATTTGTCAATATAAATTTCAAAGGTATCATCTCCATTTTATACAGGATGCACTGAGATTCCATACACAGAAGTGCTGTGTAGAATCACTGTGCTTTGAGGCACATGGTCCTTACAATGCTGCCAAGTTGAACACATGCACAACTGCCGCTTGGAAGCAGAACTAACTAGCATTGCACCTTAAGATACTTTCTCAGGATCAAACGCTGGTTAAGTGATTGGGCTAAAGTTTGACTTTGTATAGTGTGGCTCCAGAGACCATGCTGGTCTTCTGGAATTCAGAAGATAGAATAGACTTCAGCTTATTCTAACAGACTCTTCTATAACACACCTGATTCTCAGCCCTAAAGTCAGGGTACTTAAGGTGGGCTATCAGTAGACATAAATCCACACTGAAGTCTAAAGTGGGTGATAATGACTGGATAGAAAAGATTACATTCTCCAAATAAAGTATTTTTAATATATCAAGAATACTTACCTTTAAATACATAAATCATTTTTGTTTGGTTTTATTTTGTTTTTTTCAATAAAGCGTTTCCTGTGTATAACAGTCCTGGCTGTCCTGGAGCTAACTATGAAGACCAGGCTGACCTTGAACTCACAGAGTTTTTCTTGCCTCTGCCTCCCAAATGCTGGGATTAAAAGCACATGCCTTTACAAAGATAAGTAAATCTATCTTCAGTTTTAACTGTCAGTCTCTGAGCTGAATTTCCAATCACCTGTTCGGTACTTTCAACTGGGTATGGCCCTGGTAGTTCAAATTATGTCTCACCTAGAACTCTTCACTCATGAGGTCCCACTGGTTTTCAGTTCTCTCCTATGATCTCCATATTTATACCATTATTATCACAATTACTCTAGGTCAAGCTTAAAAATTCACCTAACCTTGCAATTTATGCATGGAACTTCCAGGTTTAGAAACATGTCTTCTGTATAATGTTCATACGTGCTCATTTTGTCACCACTTTGTCTAGGTGGTAATATATGTGGAGTATGTGCTGTGCTGCTCATGGCTGTAGGTGTTGTATAAAGCAAGCACAGTAAAGAATCGGGTTCCATGGGTCTCATGTACACATCATTTGGCATAGAACAAACTCAACTAGTTCAAGGCTAGAGCTCAGATAGACATTCTTGTGTCTCCAATATTGCTGCTTACAACTCAATTCGGGTTCTAATTAAGTGGGGAGATTCAGATAAATTGTGAGAAGTTAACATAAGCACATCTATGTCCCTGACTTCCCTGTTGTAATCTCTTTATTGATTTTCCTAAACTCCATTACTTTTACTTTGTTATACTAATTTCACCAAAGTACAAAAGTCATAGGTACTTACAAGGTTGTAAATGTGTCCTGCTCTTCCTTGCCCCAGAGGTTGTTGTACAGGCCTAACCATTTACCTGAGCCCTCCACTATGTAGTGGGATTATGGTATGTTGTAAATATTTGTCCCTCCTACTGGTTTAATAAAAAAGCTGATTGGCCATAGGCAGACAGGAAGTGTGGGCAGGACTACCAGACCAAGAAAACTCTGGGAACATCTAAGAACACAGCAGAGATGCCAGGAGAAGTAGAGGAAAAAAGTTAAAATGGTGCTGAGAAAAGGTACCGAGCTGCATGGCTGAACGAGAATCATGGGTTGAGTTAAGAGTAAAGAGTTAGCAAGTTATAAGCCTGGGCCGTAGGCCAATCAGGCTAAAAGTAATATAAGCATCTGTGTGTTTCTGTGGGACTGTGGGTCCAAACCTTCAGGCTAGGCTCAAAAGTCTAGGCCAGAGACCTAATACTACAGCACCACTGTTTTTTTGAATGCTGCATACACAGTCAAGGCTTAGATGTCACTTCTCTATTGTATCTATGCTGACTGTCCTGTTCCTCACTATACCCACATAATACTCCTGATGCAGAGAGTGTACCCCAACAGACAGACCTTCCTGAAAAGAGGGACATTCCTATTCCCTGTAGGTAGTCTGGTACATAGTGAGTATATATCTCATGTAGGACCTGCATGGAAGTAAACCTTAAGTATGCCATTGTGGCAGAGCAGCTAGACTAAATGGAGGATTCCAAAACTGTCATTCATTTCAATGTAGCCTTTGGTTAAGGACACATTCAAAGCATGGAATTTCCCCTGATCCATAATTTGCTTGATTTAAGTCATAAAGTAACTACTTTAGCTCATTATTTTGCAGCAATAGTCATTTTTCTACTTATTCTTGATTATAACTCAAGCTTCAGAACCATAGCTTTTTTCTATAAAACTCTGAATCATGCTTGAAGAATTCAAATTAATTAAGTAACGCACATAGTTAATAAATATTAAATAAATAATAGTAATATATTATTTGGTTTACTTAGTCTTGGTCATTAAGGTCCACAACTTTTTAAAGTGTTCACTATTCATGGGCTATTTCAATGTCCTATTTTACAGATAAAAATGGTGGGATAAACAAGGTGATAAAAGAATTAAGAAATTCAGGTGCAAGAAATTCAGGAGATTGTAAAACAGATAATGTATGCATTGTGTTAAATATTTCAAAAGGAGGCATTTAAAGACAAATTACCAACATATTAAAACCTGGTCTTGTTCTCTCATATGAAGCTTAAAGAATCTGGCCTGACCTGAACACCACTCAGGTACCAGTAATAGAAATCAAATACTGGAAAATTGTCATGTATCAAAAAAAAGATGTGTGTTCCTGCTGTGACAAGGCTGTTGTCCACCCACATGAACTTACAGCTGTGACTGAATGCACGAGACATGCATACGAAGAAAACATCTAAAATTCTATCTTGGGTGGGGCATGAAGTCCTATCTCCAGCTCCCCAAAGAGCTACTAATAATAAATGGCTGCTGGTGGGGAAAGAGGCAGTCTTTATCAGGATGCAGCTCCAAAGGCTGCTCATGCTTTATTGGTTTTCTCTATCCATGCACATACTGTACCCGTGCACATACTGGCATCAATAAGTGGCTACGGTGGGTAAAGAAAAGAGCAAATGAACTCAGGGAGGAAGAATGGTGGTGGGGGATGGGAGCAGTTGAAAGGAGGGAATGGGGGATTGGATCTGATCAAAACACATTATATATAGGTTTGAAAATTCTCAAGCAATTTAAAGTTAGAAATTACATAATATATTTGCTGGATGAGACAGGCAGGCTACTTTGTTCTTTCTCAGTGCTCCTCAACAGGATGGATTTTATTATGCTTAGTAAATAAATGCCTTGGAAAGCTCAGTTTGAATTATCTCTAATGAGCTTATTTGGCAGCTAACCTTGTTCCATGATCTTAGTTTAGATTATGTCTTACCCATCCCATGTTTATTATGACTTGATTAACTGCCAACCTGAATGTGCAGTGATCTAAGAAAAAAGTACCTGCAAAGTAATGTGTGATCTCCAGCAAACAATTATGGCATGGGCTCCAGATACATAGTACTGATTGAGTCCAGAGTCTTAAACTCTTCTACATTTATCCTGTTTTATTGGAATATTTGATTATTACAACTTGTCCATGATCTTCTTCTCATTCCACTGTATCACATGCATTTTTCAGGACAATATGTTTAAAGGAACATCGTGCAAAACTCACAAAACTGTTATTCTACAGTGGCTAAAGCCCTTCTTAGACTTACTCCAGTTAGTCTTTTCCTGCTTGGAAAAGACATTTTCTTGTAGCTGTGCATTATTTTCTCAGGGCTTCAACACAACAAAACAACCTGTACAATACTTACCTCAGATAAAAAGTGAACTAAGCTGTATATTTTAAAGCTATTTCATCCAGTATTCTATCACCATCCTGTCCCTTTCAGAGTCATCAGAGAGCTCTTGCTTTTACAGACAGTTTCATAAACGTGACTATTATTAGCCAGGATCTGAAGACTTTACAACTCTTGTAAGTACACTTCCTTTCAGTTCTTCCAGGCTATATCAGATTTCAAAATTCTGCTCACAAAACCATGGTATAGAAAAGTAAGAATTATCACACGTATACACAATCAGAAAGAGGAAGGTCCCTTGCCTCTCTGCGAATCTGCAGGTAGATATGTACCAATGAACAGCATTTCGAAAACAAACAAACACAAAACAAACCAAAAAATACCAAGATCTTAATAAATAATCTTGATGGCAACATTAACAATTTCCAAAGAACAAACAAACACTACCCCATATGATTATGGTAAGAAATTCCTAAAGCACAAAAGAGACAATACAACTGTGCAAAAATTAGTATCTACAACCAGATGACTCTGCTCAGCTTCTTAAACTTTGGAGTTGAATCTGCTACAAGCTGGAACTGAATATATAGCAAACAACAATGCCTACATAAATTATTTTAACAGAAAAAAAGATCAAGGTCATACCTATTTCATCTGAGAAACATTTTTGATTTTTAAAGGAGTAGGGAAAATTTAAGGAATATATGCTTTATCATAATATAAATACTAAGTCTATATTGATGTGAAAATTATTTAAAAATTACTTTCACGAAATTTGTGAAATAATTTCTAGTAATTATATGAACAAGTTTAACTTTGATACAGTTTACTTATCAGCATAATAGTAAACACAAAATTTTACTTTTTCAGATGGGCAATGAAGAATTATGGTCACAAGCATGATAGATTGTAAGAGTTCTGTGTTTACCATTCATGTACTCAGCTTGGTGACATGGCATTCATACTTGCTAACACCATTAAGTGCTTTTGCATCACTACCCACAAACATGCTTTATTTTAAACATGACAGGATAAGCTATTCTTGGACAAGAAGTAGTTGACACATCTTTCTTTTTTAAAAGGATGCCCCTGTATCCATTTCATTGATTTAGATGCATTCTTGGCAACAATCACTCAAAGTAGACTCTGGTAACAACTGCAAGTTTGATGGCAGAATTCCCCAAAATCTAAATAACTCAACTGCTATTTGCTGATTGTAACTACATTGTATTCTAGAAGCTAGAGATGCCAGGTCCTCCAAGGCAGGCAGAAAAGATTATCTTCTATACATGCAGTGTTTATCAGTGCTCACTGTAGACTTTTACAAAATTCACTCTTACTTGGCTTTGGGGCTATCTTGACATTGACAATTATTTCCATTTTAAACATGACAAACCTGCAGTTCAAATACGATAAGTAAATTTCATATGATTAACAAGCTTTAAGATTATGTCTTGAACCCAGTTCCAGCTTTTAAATGGCCTATAAGTCTTTCTTCTTTTCCACATCCCAAATATGCTATAGACAGAAATATAGAGGAGTATAATACTTGGTTCATGATTTAGTTATTTTGGGAAAAAAATCCCCCAACAATAAAAAATATGAAATGACATTTTTCATAAGTTACAGATATTTTGATCATATTAGAATTTTGTCTGAACTACTAAAACCTTGGTGGTCTTATGCATAAACTTTGTTATACAGAAGGGAAGACACATATCTGAAGGTCACAATGTGTCAAGACCCTATCCGCCTGGCATTGACTTTTATAGCCAAGATCCAAGAACATGCTTGTTGTCCTGCTGGCAACACTGTGGTACACAGGTCTACAAAGTGCAGAGTGGACATCACTAAAGTCCTAGCCACTTTAAGCCAAGCACAGATCTGCACCTTTTGCCTCAGCTCAGTATTGTAATTTCCAATGATGGAAGCAAAAGAGTAATTAGAATATGTGGGTTTCTTTTTAACCTGGTCGACCATTTCCCCTAACAGCACAATTACCACGCTAATGAGATTAAATTTGGTTTAACTAGAGGATTATTTCACTGCAGAGCCCCCACTGACTCTGGTTCCCACAGGGTCCATAGCTCTGTTGATGTACCCACCTAACATTCATTTAGTATAATGAAAGCCAGATATAAGAACTGGGCCTGCACAGTGGTGAAACACACACACACACACACACACACACACACACACACACACACACACACGAACCCCCCAAAACACAAGGGCTTTTGTTTATATTGAAAAAGAGCCTCATTTAGTCAATCTGAATCTTCCTAATACCCAGTAAAATATTTATTAATGAGTATCAGCACAGCAAGCCAGGGAGTCTTATTTGCATTAATTTAAACCATAAATAATTGAAGGTAGATTTCATTCCTCAAGTCAGGGTTTCAGAAAAATCCTCAGCATACTGAATAAAAGAGGCCATTAGTGAGATGAAATGTATTAGACATTGGGAATGGTAGATGTTTTGCCCAATCTTAGACTATGTGCATCATTTCTCAATTATACATAATTCATTATCCTGTTCTGTTCACCTCAGCAGAGAAGGCAGAATGAGACACTGGGTTTTTCTTATTTCTCCAGGTCAGGGTTAAAAGGAACTGTTGGCAGGCAATGCTATCCATCAGGCAGGACCAACATTGGTTGTGAGATTTGAGTGCACCTTTATCTCTTGGTTACTGCGTGCTTACTGTGAAGCATGACCAAATGCCACAAAGCAGACGGGAAAGCTGCTTTCTCTGAGAGCTTAGGCTAAAGGCATGATGAACTGAAACAATTAAAATAAAATCAAATTGAAAGGTGGTAAAACATGGTGGTGAAAGAGAAGAGGTGAGTGAGAACAAGGATACTTCAGTGGACAGGAAATACTGTAGTATACTGTAATGGACCGAAATACTGTAGTATACTGTAATGGACAGAAATACTGTAGTATACTGTAATGGACAGGAAGTACTGTAGTATACTGTAATGGACAGAAATACTGTAGTATACTGTAATGGACCGAAATACTGCAGTATACTGTAATGGACAGGAAGTACTGTAGTATACTGTAATGGACAGGAAGTACTGTAGTATACTGTAATAGACAGAAATACTGTAGTATACTGTAATGGACAGGAAGTACTGTACTATACTGTAATGGACAGAAATACTGTAGTATACTGTAATGGACAGGAAGTACTGTAGTATACTGTAATGGACCGAAATACTGTAGTATACTGTAATGGACAGGAAGTACTGTAGTATACTGTAATGGACAGGAAGTACTGTAGTATACTGTAATGGACAGGAAATACTGTAGTATACTGTAATGGACAGGAAGTACTGTAGTATACTGTAATGGA